>OX463868.1:9802321-10051750 GCA_949825065.1 Odontocerum albicorne
TGCCATTGACTGCCAAAGTTAAGAATTATATGTACAAAACCATCACAGAATTATTATTTGTTCTACATGTTTTCGTGCTTTTCGTCCTAAACGTCTAATTTTGCAAAAATTCAATATTTTGCGTCAATATTTTCAAGAAGAAATAAATGTTATTACTTGACTTACAAAATATCAATTTTTCGTACAAAAATGCAAGACTTACATTGAATCAAGACAAAAGTGTAGTTAAAACCTTCATTGTGATATAAAACTTCAAAACCTATTAAATTTGTATGAGCATTTCTTAGCACTGGACGGAAATTTCACACTATTCACTCGAAAAACTACCATTGACTACCAAAGTAATGAAATATATGTACAAAATTATCACAGAATTATTATTTGTTTTACATGTTTTGGTGTTTTTCGTCCTTAACGTCTAGTTTTGCAAAATTTCAATATTTTGCGTCAATATTTTCAAGAAGAAATTAATGTTATTTCTTTTGACTTACAAAACACCAATTTTTCGTACAAAAATGCAAGACTTACATTGAATCAAGACAAAAGTGTAGTAAAAACGTTCATTGTGATATAAAATTTCAAAATCTCTTAAATGTGTATGAATATTTTTAAGCAATAGACGGAAATTTCACACTTTTCACTCGAAAAACTACCATTGACTGCCAAAGTTTAGAAATATATGTACAAATCCATCACAGAATTATTACTTGATCTACATGTTTTTGTGTTTTACGTCCTTAACGTCTAATTTTGCAAAATTACAATATTTTGCGTCAATATTTTCAATAAGAAATGAATGTTATTTCTTTTGACTTACAAAATACCAATTTTTCGTACAAAAATACAAGACTTACATTGAATCAAGACAAAAGTGTAGTTAAAACCTTCATTGTGATATAAAACTTCAAAACCTATTAAATTTGTATGAGCATTTCTTAGCACTGGACGGAAATTTCACACTATTCACTCGAAAAACTACCATTGACTACCAAAGTAATGAAATATATGTACAAAATTATCACAGAATTATTATTTGTTTTACATGTTTTGGTGTTTTTCGTCCTTAACGTCTAGTTTTGCAAAATTTCAATATTTTGCGTCAATATTTTCAAGAAGAAATTAATGTTATTTCTTTTGACTTACAAAACACCAATTTTTCGTACAAAAATGCAAGACTTACATTGATTCAAGACAAAAGTGTAGTAAAAACGTTCATTGTGATATAAAATTTCAAAATCTCTTAAATGTGTATGAATATTTTTTAGCAATAGACGGAAATTTCACACTTTTCACTCGAAAAACTACCATTGACTGCCAAAGTTTAGAAATATATGTACAAATCCATCACAGAATTATTACTTGATCTACATGTTTTTGTGTTTTACGTCCTTAACGTCTAATTTTGCAAAATAACAATATTTTGCGTCAATATTTTCAATAAGAAATGAATGTTATTTCTTTTGACTTACAAAATACCAATTTTTCGTACAAAAATACAAGACTTACATTGAATCAAGACAAAAGTGTAGTTAAAACCTTCATTGTGATATAAAACTTCAAAACCTATTAAATTTGTATGAGCATTTCTTAGCACTGGACGGAAATTTCACACTATTCACTCGAAAAACTACCATTGACTACCAAAGTAATGAAATATATGTACAAAATTATCACAGAATTATTATTTGTTTTACATGTTTTGGTGTTTTTCGTCCTTAACGTCTAATTTTGCAAAATTTCAATATTTGGCGTCAATGTTTTCAAGAAGAAATTAATGTTATTTCTTTTGACTTACAAAACACCAATTTTTCGTACAAAAATGCAAGACTTACATTGAATCAAGACAAAAGTGTAGTAAAAACGTTAATTGTCGATATAACACTTCAAAACCTTAGTAATTCACTGAAATTTCACACACTTTTCCCTCGAAAAACTCCCATTTACTGCCAAAGTTTAGAAATATATGTACAAAATCATCACAGAATTATTATTTGTTCTACATGTTTTCGTGTTTTTCGTCCTAAACGTCTAATTTTGCAAAATTTCAATTTTTTGCGTCAATATTTCCAAGAAGAAATTAATGTTATTACTTTTGATTTACAAAATACCAATTTTTCATATAAAAATGCAAGATTTACATTGAATCAAGACAAAAGTGTAGTTAAAACGTTAATTGTGATATAAAACTTCAAAACCTATAAAATTTGTATGAGCATTTTTTAGCAATAGACGGAAATTTCACACTTTTCACTCAAAAATTTGCCATTGACTGCCAAAGTTAAGAATTATATGTACAAAACCATCACAGAATTATTATTTGTTCTACATGTTTTCGTGCTTTTCGTCCTTAACGTCTAATTTTGCAAAAATTCAATATTTTGCGTCAATATTTTCAAGAAGAAATAAATGTTATTACTTGACTTACAAAATATCAATTTTTCGTACAAAAATGCAAGACTTACATTGAATCAAGACAAAAGTGTAGTTAAAACCTTCATTGTGATATAAAACTTCAAAACCTATTAAATTTGTATGAGCATTTCTTAGCACTGGACGGAAATTTCACACTATTCACTCGAAAAACTACCATTGACTACCAAAGTAATGAAATATATGTACAAAATTATCACAGAATTATTATTTGTTTTACATGTTTTGGTGTTTTTCGTCCTTAACGTCTAGTTTTGCAAAATTTCAATATTTTGCGTCAATATTTTCAAGAAGAAATTAATGTTATTTCTTTTGACTTACAAAACACCAATTTTTCGTACAAAAATGCAAGACTTACATTGAATCAAGACAAAAGTGTAGTAAAAACGTTCATTGTGATATAAAATTTCAAAATCTCTTAAATGTGTATGAATATTTTTAAGCAATAGACGGAAATTTCACACTTTTCACTCGAAAAACTACCATTGACTGCCAAAGTTTAGAAATATATGTACAAATCCATCACAGAATTATTACTTGATCTACATGTTTTTGTGTTTTACGTCCTTAACGTCTAATTTTACAAAATTACAATATTTTGCGTCAATATTTTCAATAAGAAATGAATGTTATTTCTTTTGACTTACAAAATACCAATTTTTCGTACAAAAATACAAGACTTACATTGAATCAAGACAAAAGTGTAGTTAAAACCTTCATTGTGATATAAAACTTCAAAACCTATTAAATTTGTATGAGCATTTCTTAGCACTGGACGGAAATTTCACACTATTCACTCGAAAAACTACCATTGACTACCAAAGTAATGAAATATATGTACAAAATTATCACAGAATTATTATTTGTTTTACATGTTTTGGTGTTTTTCGTCCTTAACGTCTAGTTTTGCAAAATTTCAATATTTTGCGTCAATATTTTCAAGAAGAAATTAATGTTATTTCTTTTGACTTACAAAACACCAATTTTTCGTACAAAAATGCAAGACTTACATTGAATCAAGACAAAAGTGTAGTAAAAACGTTCATTGTGATATAAAATTTCAAAATCTCTTAAATGTGTATGAATATTTTTTAGCAATAGACGGAAATTTCACACTTTTCACTCGAAAAACTACCATTGACTGCCAAAGTTTAGAAATATATGTACAAATCCATCACAGAATTATTACTTGATCTACATGTTTTTGTGTTTTACGTCCTTAACGTCTAATTTTGCAAAATTACAATATTTTGCGTCAATATTTTCAATAAGAAATGAATGTTATTTCTTTTGACTTACAAAATACCAATTTTTCGTACAAAAATACAAGACTTACATTGAATCAAGACAAAAGTGTAGTTAAAACCTTCATTGTGATATAAAACTTCAAAACCTATTAAATTTGTATGAGCATTTCTTAGCACTGGACGGAAATTTCACACTATTCACTCGAAAAACTACCATTGACTACCAAAGTAATGAAATATATGTACAAAATTATCACAGAATTATTATTTGTTTTACATGTTTTGGTGTTTTTCGTCTCAAACGTCTAATTTTGCAAAATTTCAATATTTGGCGTCAATATTTTCAAGAAGAAATTAATGTTATTACTTTTGACTTACAAAATACTAATTTTTCGTACAAAAATGCATGACTTATATTGAATCAAGACAAAAGTGTAGTAAAAACGTTAATTGTGGATATAACACTTCAAAACCTTAGTAATTCACTGAAATTTCACACACTTTTCCCTCGAAAAACTCCCATTTACTGCCAAAGTTTAGAAATATATGTACAAAATCATCACAGAATTATTATTTGTTCTACATGTTTTCGTGTTTTTCGTCCTAAACGTCTAATTTTGCAAAATTTCAATTTTTTGCGTCAATATTTCCAAGAAGAAATTAATGTTATTACTTTTGATTTACAAAATACCAATTTTTCGTATAAAAATGCAAGATTTACATTGAATCAAGACAAAAGTGTAGTTAAAACGTTAATTGTGATATAAAACTTCAAAACCTATAAAATTTGTATGAGCATTTTTTAGCAATAGACGGAAATTTCACACTTTTCACTCAAAAATTTGCCATTGACTGCCAAAGTTAAGAATTATATGTACAAAACCATCACAGAATTATTATTTGTTCTACATGTTTTCGTGCTTTTCGTCCTAAACGTCTAATTTTGCAAAAATTCAATATTTTGCGTCAATATTTTCAAGAAGAAATAAATGTTATTACTTGACTTACAAAATATCAATTTTTCGTACAAAAATGCAAGACTTACATTGAATCAAGACAAAAGTGTAGTTAAAACCTTCATTGTGATATAAAACTTCAAAACCTATTAAATTTGTATGAGCATTTCTTAGCACTGGACGGAAATTTCACACTATTCACTCGAAAAACTACCATTGACTACCAAAGTAATGAAATATATGTACAAAATTATCACAGAATTATTATTTGTTTTACATGTTTTGGTGTTTTTCGTCCTTAACGTCTAGTTTTGCAAAATTTCAATATTTTGCGTCAATATTTTCAAGAAGAAATTAATGTTATTTCTTTTGACTTACAAAACACCAATTTTTCGTACAAAAATGCAAGACTTACATTGAATCAAGACAAAAGTGTAGTTAAAACGTTAATTGTGATATAAAATTTCAAAATCTCTTAAATGTGTATGAATATTTTTTAGCAATAGACGGAAATTTCACACTTTTCACTCGAAAAACTACCATTGACTGCCAAAGTTTAGAAATATATGTACAAATCCATCACAGAATTATTACTTGATCTACATGTTTTTGTGTTTTACGTCCTTAACGTCTAATTTTGCAAAATTACAATATTTTGCGTCAATATTTTCAATAAGAAATGAATGTTATTTCTTTTGACTTACAAAATACCAATTTTTCGTACAAAAATACAAGACTTACATTGAATCAAGACAAAAGTGTAGTTAAAACCTTCATTGTGATATAAAACTTCAAAACCTATTAAATTTGTATGAGCATTTCTTAGCACTGTACGGAAATTTCACACTATTCACTCGAAAAACTACCATTGACTACCAAAGTAATGAAATATATGTACAAAATTATCACAGAATTATTATTTGTTTTACATGTTTTGGTGTTTTTCGTCCTTAACGTCTAGTTTTGCAAAATTTCACTATTTTGCGTCAATATTTTCAAGAAGAAATTAATGTTATTTCTTTTGACTTACAAAACACCAATTTTTCGTACAAAAATGCAAGACTTACATTGAATCAAGACAAAAGTGTAGTAAAAACGTTCATTGTGATATAAAATTTCAAAATCTCTTAAATGTGTATGAATATTTTTTAGCAATAGACGGAAATTTCACACTTTTCACTCGAAAAACTACCATTGACTGCCAAAGTTTAGAAATATATGTACAAATCCATCACAGAATTATTACTTGATCTACATGTTTTTGTGTTTTACGTCCTTAACGTCTAATTTTGCAAAATTACAATATTTTGCGTCAATATTTTCAATAAGAAATGAATGTTATTTCTTTTGACTTACAAAATACCAATTTTTCGTACAAAAATACAAGACTTACATTGAATCAAGACAAAAGTGTAGTTAAAACCTTCATTGTGATATAAAACTTCAAAACCTATTAAATTTGTATGAGCATTTCTTAGCACTGGACGGAAATTTCACACTATTCACTCGAAAAACTACCATTGACTACCAAAGTAATGAAATATATGTACAAAATTATCACAGAATTATTATTTGTTTTACATGTTTTGGTGTTTTTCGTCCTTAACGTCTAATTTTGCAAAATTTCAATATTTGGCGTCAATGTTTTCAAGAAGAAATTAATGTTATTTCTTTTGACTTACAAAACACCAATTTTTCGTACAAAAATGCAAGACTTACATTGAATCAAGACAAAAGTGTAGTAAAAACGTTAATTGTCGATATAACACTTCAAAACCTTAGTAATTCACTGAAATTTCACACACTTTTCCCTCGAAAAACTCCCATTTACTGCCAAAGTTTAGAAATATATGTACAAAATCATCCCAGAATTATTATTTGTTCTACATGTTTTCGTGTTTTTCGTCCTAAACGTCTAATTTTGCAAAATTTCAATTTTTTGCGTCAATATTTCCAAGAAGAAATTAATGTTATTACTTTTGATTTACAAAATACCAATTTTTCGTATAAAAATGCAAGATTTACATTGAATCAAGACAAAAGTGTAGTTAAAACGTTAATTGTGATATAAAACTTCAAAACCTATAAAATTTGTATGAGCATTTTTTAGCAATAGACGGAAATTTCACACTTTTCACTCAAAAATTTGCCATTGACTGCCAAAGTTAAGAATTATATGTACAAAACCATCACAGAATTATTATTTGTTCTACATGTTTTCGTGCTTTTCGTCCTTAACGTCTAATTTTGCAAAAATTCAATATTTTGCGTCAATTTTTTCAAGAAGAAATAAATGTTATTACTTGACTTACAAAATATCAATTTTCGTACAAAAATGCAAGACTTACATTGAATCAAGACAAAAGTGTAGTTAAAACCTTCATTGTGATATAAAACTTCAAAACCTATTAAATTTGTATGAGCATTTCTTAGCACTGGACGGAAATTTCACACTATTCACTCGAAAAACTACCATTGACTACCAAAGTAATGAAATATATGTACAAAATTATCACAGAATTATTATTTGTTTTACATGTTTTGGTGTTTTTCGTCCTTAACGTCTAGTTTTGCAAAATTTCAATATTTTGCGTCAATATTTTCAAGAAGAATTTAATGTTATTTCTTTTGACTTACAAAACACCAATTTTTCGTACAAAAATGCAAGACTTACATTGAATCAAGACAAAAGTGTAGTAAAAACGTTCATTGTGATATAAAATTTCAAAATCTCTTAAATGTGTATGAATATTTTTTAGCAATAGACGGAAATTTCACACTTTTCACTCGAAAAACTACCATTGACTGCCAAAGTTTAGAAATATATGTACAAATCCATCACAGAATTATTACTTGATCTACATGTTTTTGTGTTTTACGTCCTTAACGTCTAATTTTGCAAAATTACAATATTTTGCGTCAATATTTTCAATAAGAAATGAATGTTATTTCTTTTGACTTACAAAATACCAATTTTTCGTACAAAAATACAAGACTTACATTGAATCAAGACAAAAGTGTAGTTAAAACCTTCATTGTGATATAAAACTTCAAAACCTATTAAATTTGTATGAGCATTTCTTAGCACTGGACGGAAATTTCACACTATTCACTCGAAAAACTACCATTGACTACCAAAGTAATGAAATATATGTACAAAATTATCACAGAATTATTATTTGTTTTACATGTTTTGGTGTTTTTCGTCTCAAACGTCTAATTTTGCAAAATTTCAATATTTGGCGTCAATATTTTCAAGAAGAAATTAATGTTATTTCTTTTGACTTACAAAACACCAATTTTTCGTACAAAAATGCAAGACTTACATTGAATCAAGACAAAAGTGTAGTAAAAACGTTCATTGTGATATAAAATTTCAAAATCTCTTAAATGTGTATGAATATTTTTTAGCAATAGACGGAAATTTCACACTTTTCACTCGAAAAACTACCATTGACTGCCAAAGTTTAGAAATATATGTACAAATCCATCACAGAATTATTACTTGATCTACATGTTTTTGTGTTTTACGTCCTTAACGTCTAATTTTGCAAAATTACAATATTTTGCGTCAATATTTTCAATAAGAAATGAATGTTATTTCTTTTGACTTACAAAATACCAATTTTTCGTACAAAAATACAAGACTTACATTGAATCAAGACAAAAGTGTAGTTAAAACCTTCATTGTGATATAAAACTTCAAAACCTATTAAATTTGTATGAGCATTTCTTAGCACTGGACGGAAATTTCACACTATTCACTCGAAAAACTACCATTGACTACCAAAGTAATGAAATATATGTACAAAATTATCACAGAATTATTATTTGTTTTACATGTTTTGGTGTTTTTCGTCTCAAACGTCTAATTTTGCAAAATTTCAATATTTGGCGTCAATATTTTCAAGAAGAAATTAATGTTATTTCTTTTGACTTACAAAACACCAATTTTTCGTACAAAAATGCAAGACTTACATTGAATTAAGACAAAAGTGTAGTAAAAACGTTCATTGTGATATAAAATTTCAAAATCTCTTAAATGTGTATGAATAATTTTTAGCAATAGACGGAAATTTCACACTTTTCACTCGAAAAACTACCATTGACTGCCAAAGTTTAGAAATATATGTACAAATCCATCACAGAATTATTACTTGATCTACATGTTTTTGTGTTTTACGTCCTTAACGTCTAATTTTGCAAAATTACAATATTTTGCGTCAATATTTTCAAT
Source organism: Odontocerum albicorne (assembly GCA_949825065.1). Lineage (NCBI taxonomy): Eukaryota > Metazoa > Arthropoda > Insecta > Trichoptera > Odontoceridae > Odontocerum > Odontocerum albicorne. The sequence goes on from OX463868.1 coordinate 9,811,192, forward strand.
AAGAAATGAATGTTATTTCTTTTGACTTACAAAATACCAATTTTTCGTACAAAAATACAAGACTTACATTGAATCAAGACAAAAGTGTAGTTAAAACCTTCATTGTGATATAAAACTTCAAAACCTATTAAATTTGTATGAGCATTTCTTAGCACTGGACGGAAATTTCACACTATTCACTCGAAAAACTACCTTTGACTACCAAAGTAATGAAATATATGTACAAAATTATCACAGAATTATTATTTGTTTTACATGTTTTGGTGTTTTTCGTCTCAAACGTCTAATTTTGCAAAATTTCAATATTTGGCGTCAATATTTTCAAGAAGAAATTAATGTTATTACTTTTGACTTTCAAAATACCAATTTTTCGTACAAAAATGCATGACTTATATTGAATCAAGACAAAAGTGTAGTAAAAACGTTAATTGTGGATATAACACTTCAAAACCCATTAAATTTGTATGAGCATTTCTTAGTAATTCACTGAAATTTCACACACTTTTCCCTCGAAAAACTCCCATTTACTGCCAAAGTTTAAAAATATATGTACAAAATCATCACAGAATTATTATTTGTTCTACATGTTTTCGTATTTTTCGTCCTAAACGTCTAATTTTGCAAAATTTCAATTTTTTGCTTCAATATTTCCAAGAAGAAATTAATGTTATTACTTTTGATTTACAAAATACCAATTTTTCGTATAAAAATGCAAGATTTACATTGAATCAAGACAAAAGTGTAGTTAAAACGTTAATTGTGATATAAAACTTCAAAACCTATAAAATTTTTATGAGCATTTTTTAGCAATAGACGGAAATTTCACACTTTTCACTCAAAAATTTGCCATTGACTGCCAAAGTTAAGAATTATATGTACAAAACCATCACAGAATTATTATTTGTTCTACATGTTTTCGTGCTTTTCGTCCTAAACGTCTAATTTTGCAAAAATTCAATATTTTGCGTCAATATTTTCAAGAAGAAATAAATGTTATTACTTGACTTACAAAATATCAATTTTTCGTACAAAAATGCAAGACTTACATTGAATCAAGACAAAAGTGTAGTTAAAACCTTCATTGTGATATAAAACTTCAAAACCTATTAAATTTTTATGAGCATTTCTTAGCACTGGACGGAAATTTCACACTATTCACTCGAAAAACTACCATTGACTACCAAAGTAATGAAATATATGTACAAAATTATCACAGAATTATTACTTGTTTTACATGTTTTGGTGTTTTTCGTCCTTAACGTCTAGTTTTGCAAAATTTCAATATTTTGCGTCAATATTTTCAAGAAGAAATTAATGTTATTTCTTTTGACTTACAAAACACCAATTTTTCGTACAAAAATGCAAGACTTACATTGAATCAAGACAAAAGTGTAGTAAAAACGTTCATTGTGATATAAAATTTCAAAATCTCTTAAATGTGTATGAATATTTTTTAGCAATAGACGGAAATTTCACACTATTCACTCGAAAAACTACCATTGACTGCCAAAGTTTAGAAATATATGTACAAATCCATCACAGAATTATTACTTGATCTACATGTTTTTGTGTTTTACGTCCTTAACGTCTAATTTTGCAAAATTACAATATTTTGCGTCAATATTTTCAATAAGAAATGAATGTTATTTCTTTTGACTTACAAAATACCAATTTTTCGTACAAAAATACAAGACTTACATTGAATCAAGACAAAAGTGTAGTTAAAACCTTCATTGTGATATAAAACTTCAAAACCTATTAAATTTGTATGAGCATTTCTTAGCACTGGACGGAAATTTCACACTATTCACTCGAAAAACTACCATTGACTACCAAAGTAATGAAATATATGTACAAAATTATCACAGAATTATTATTTGTTTTACATGTTTTGGTGTTTTTCGTCTCAAACGTCTAATTTTGCAAAATTTCAATATTTGGCGTCAATATTTTCAAGAAGAAATTAATGTTATTACTTTTGACTTTCAAAATACCAATTTTTCGTACAAAAATGCATGACTTATATTGAATCAAGACAAAAGTGTAGTAAAAACGTTAATTGTGGATATAACACTTCAAAACCCATTAAATTTGTATGAGCATTTCTTAGTAATTCACTGAAATTTCACACACTTTTCCCTCGAAAAACTCCCATTTACTGCCAAAGTTTAGAAATATATGTACAAAATCATCACAGAATTATTATTTGTTCTACATGTTTTCGTGTTTTTCGTCCTAAACGTCTAATTTTGCAAAATTTCAATTTTTTGCGTCAATATTTCCAAGAAGAAATTAATGTTATTACTTTTGATTTACAAAATACCAATTTTTCGTATAAAAATGCAAGATTTACATTGAATCAAGACAAAAGTGTAGTTAAAACGTTAATTGTGATATAAAACTTCAAAACCTATAAAATTTGTATGAGCATTTTTTAGCAATAGACGGAAATTTCACACTTTTCACTCAAAAATTTGCCATTGACTGCCAAAGTTAAGAATTATATGTACAAAACCATCACAGAATTATTATTTGTTCTACATGTTTTCGTGCTTTTCGTCCTAAACGTCTAATTTTGCAAAAATTCAATATTTTGCGTCAATATTTTCAAGAAGAAATAAATGTTATTACTTGACTTACAAAATATCAATTTTTCGTACAAAAATGCAAGACTTACATTGAATCAAGACAAAAGTGTAGTTAAAACCTTCATTGTGATATAAAACTTCAAAACCTATTAAATTTGTATGAGCATTTCTTAGCACTGGACGGAAATTTCACACTATTCACTCGAAAAACTACCATTGACTACCAAAGTAATGAAATATATGTACAAAATTATCACAGAATTATTATTTGTTTTACATGTTTTGGTGTTTTTCGTCCTTAACGTCTAGTTTTGCAAAATTTCAATATTTTGCGTCAATATTTTCAAGAAGAAATTAATGTTATTTCTTTTGACTAACAAAACACCAATTTTTCGTACAAAAATGCAAGACTAACATTGAATCAAGACAAAAGTGTAGTAAAAACGTTCATTGTGATATAAAATTTCAAAATCTCTTAAATGTGTATGAATATTTTTTAGCAATAGACGGAAATTTCACACTTTTCACTCGAAAAACTACCATTGACTGCCAAAGTTTAGAAATATATGTACAAATCCATCACAGAATTATTACTTGATCTACATGTTTTTGTGTTTTACGTCCTTAACGTCTAATTTTGCAAAATTACAATATTTTGCGTCAATATTTTCAATAAGAAATGAATGTTATTTCTTTTGACTTACAAAATACCAATTTTTCGTACAAAAATACAAGACTTACATTGAATCAAGACAAAAGTGTAGTTAAAACCTTCATTGTGATATAAAACTTCAAAACCTATTAAATTTGTATGAGCATTTCTTAGCACTGGACGGAAATTTCACACTATTCACTCGAAAAACTACCATTGACTACCAAAGTAATGAAATATATGTACAAAATTATCACAGAATTATTATTTGTTTTACATGTTTTGGTGTTTTTCGTCCTTAACGTCTAGTTTTGCAAAATTTCAATATTTTGCGTCAATATTTTCAAGAAGAAATTAATGTTATTTCTTTTGACTTACAAAACACCAATTTTTCGTACAAAAATGCAAGACTTACATTGAATCAAGACAAAAGTGTAGTAAAAACGTTCATTGTGATATAAAATTTCAAAATCTCTTAAATGTGTATGAATATTTTTTAGCAATAGACGGAAATTTCACACTTTTCACTCGAAAAACTACCATTGACTGCCAAAGTTTAGAAATATATGTACAAATCCATCACAGAATTATTACTTGATCTACATGTTTTTGTGTTTTACGTCCTTAACGTCTAATTTTGCAAAATTACAATATTTTGCGTCAATATTTTCAATAAGAAATGAATGTTATTTCTTTTGACTTACAAAATACCAATTTTTCGTACAAAAATACAAGACTTACATTGAATCAAGACAAAAGTGTAGTTAAAACCTTCATTGTGATATAAAACTTCAAAACCTATTAAATTTGTATGAGCATTTCTTAGCACTGGACGGAAATTTCACACTATTCACTCGAAAAACTACCATTGACTACCAAAGTAATGAAATATATGTACAAAATTATCACAGAATTATTATTTGTTTTACATGTTTTGGTGTTTTTCGTCTCAAACGTCTAATTTTGCAAAATTTCAATATTTGGCGTCAATATTTTCAAGAAGAAATTAATGTTATTACTTTTGACTTACAAAATACTAATTTTTCGTACAAAAATGCATGACTTATATTGAATCAAGACAAAAGTGTAGTAAAAACGTTAATTGTGGATATAACACTTCAAAACCCATTAAATTTGTATGAGCATTTCTTAGTAATTCACTGAAATTTCACACACTTTTCCCTCGAAAAACTCCCATTTACTGCCAAAGTTTAAAAATATATGTACAAAATCATCACAGAATTATTATTTGTTCTACATGTTTTCGTATTTTTCGTTCAAACGTCTAATTTTGCAAAATTTCAATTTTTTGCGTCAATATTTCCAAGAAGAAATTAATGTTATTACTTTTGATTTACAAAATACCAATTTTTCGTATAAAAATGCAAGATTTACATTGAATCAAGACAAAAGTGTAGTTAAAACGTTAATTGTGATATAAAACTTCAAAACCTATAAAATTTGTATGAGCATTTTTTAGCAATAGACGGAAATTTCACACTTTTCACTCAAAAAATTGCCATTGACTGCCAAAGTTAAGAATTATATGTACAAAACCATCACAGAATTATTATTTGTTCTACATGTTTTCGTGCTTTTCGTCCTAAACGTCTAATTTTGCAAAAATTCAATATTTTGCGTCAATATTTTCAAGAAGAAATAAATGTTATTACTTGACTTACAAAATATCAATTTTTCGTACAAAAATGCAAGACTTACATTGAATCAAGACAAAAGTGTAGTTAAAACCTTCATTGTGATATAAAACTTCAAAACCTATTAAATTTGTATGAGCATTTCTTAGCACTGGACGGAAATTTCACACTATTCACTCGAAAAACTACCATTGACTACCAAAGTAATGAAATATATGTACAAAATTATCACAGAATTATTATTTGTTTTACATGTTTTGGTGTTTTTCGTCCTTAACGTCTAGTTTTGCAAAATTTCAATATTTTGCGTCAATATTTTCAAGAAGAAATTAATGTTATTTCTTTTGACTTACAAAACACCAATTTTTCGTACAAAAATGCAAGACTTACATTGAATCAAGACAAAAGTGTAGTAAAAACGTTCATTGTGATATAAAATTTCAAAATCTCTTAAATGTGTATGAATATTTTTTAGCAATAGACGGAAATTTCACACTTTTCACTCGAAAAACTACCATTGACTGCCAAAGTTTAGAAATATATGTACAAATCCATCACAGAATTATTACTTGATCTACATGTTTTTGTGTTTTACGTCCTTAACGTCTAATTTTGCAAAATTACAATATTTTGCGTCAATATTTTCAATAAGAAATGAATGTTATTTCTTTTGACTTACAAAATACCAATTTTTCGTACAAAAATACAAGACTTACATTGAATCAAGACAAAAGTGTAGTTAAAACCTTCATTGTGATATAAAACTTCAAAACCTATTAAATTTGTATGAGCATTTCTTAGCACTGGACGGAAATTTCACACTATTCACTCGAAAAACTACCATTGACTACCAAAGTAATGAAATATATGTACAAAATTATCACAGAATTATTATTTGTTTTACATGTTTTGGTGTTTTTCGTCTCAAACGTCTAATTTTGCAAAATTTCAATATTTGGCGTCAATATTTTCAAGAAGAAATTAATGTTATTACTTTTGACTTACAAAATACTAATTTTTCGTACAAAAATGCATGACTTATATTGAATCAAGACAAAAGTGTAGTAAAAACGTTAATTGTGGATATAACACTTCAAAACCTTAGTAATTCACTGAAATTTCACACACTTTTCCCTCGAAAAACTCCCATTTACTGCCGAAGTTTAGAAATATATGTACAAAATCATCACAGAATTATTATTTGTTCTACATGTTTTCGTGTTTTTCGTCCTAAACGTCTAATTTTGCAAAATTTCAATTTTTTGCGTCAATATTTCCAAGAAGAAATTAATGTTATTACTTTTGATTTACAAAATACCAAGTTTTCGTATAAAAATGCAAGATTTACATTGAATCAAGACAAAAGTGTAGTTAAAACGTTCATTGTGATATAAAACTTCAAAACCTATAAAATTTGTATGAGCATTTTTTAGCAATAGACGGAAATTTCACACTTTTCACTCAAAAATTTGCCATTGACTGCCAAAGTTAAGAATTATATGTACAAAACCATCACAGAATTATTATTTGTTCTACATGTTTTCGTGCTTTTCGTCCTAAACGTCTAATTTTGCAAAAATTCAATATTTTGCGTCAATATTTTCAAGAAGAAATAAATGTTATTACTTGACTTACAAAATATCAATTTTTCGTACAAAAATGCAAGACTTACATTGAATCAAGACAAAAGTGTAGTTAAAACCTTCATTGTGATATAAAACTTCAAAACCTATTAAATTTGTATGAGCATTTCTTAGCACTGGACGGAAATTTCACACTTTTCACTCGAAAAACTACCATTGACTACCAAAGTAATGAAATATATGTACAAAATTATCACAGAATTATTATTTGTTTTACATGTTTTGGTGTTTTTCGTCCTTAACGTCTAGTTTTGCAAAATTTCAATATTTTGCGTCAATATTTTCAATAAGAAATGAATGTTATTTCTTTTGACTTACAAAATACCAATTTTTCGTACAAAAATACAAGACTTACATTGAATCAAGACAAAAGTGTAGTTAAAACCTTCATTGTGATATAAAACTTCAAAACCTATTAAATTTGTATGAGCATTTCTTAGCACTGGACGGAAATTTCACACTATTCACTCGAAAAACTACCATTGACTACCAAAGTAATGAAATATATGTACAAAATTATCACAGAATTATTATTTGTTTTACATGTTTTGGTGTTTTTCGTCTCAAACGTCTAATTTTGCAAAATTTCAATATTTGGCGTCAATATTTTCAAGAAGAAATTAATGTTATTACTTTTGACTTTCAAAATACCAATTTTTCGTACAAAAATGCATGACTTATATTGAATCAAGACAAAAGTGTAGTAAAAACGTTAATTGTGGATATAACACTTCAAAACCCATTAAATTTGTATGAGCATTTCTTAGTAATTCACTGAAATTTCACACACTTTTCCCTCGAAAAACTCCCATTTACTGCCAAAGTTTAAAAATATATGTACAAAATCATCACAGAATTATTATTTGTTCTACATGTTTTCGTATTTTTCGTCCTAAACGTCTAATTTTGCAAAATTTCAATTTTTTGCTTCAATATTTCCAAGAAGAAATTAATGTTATTACTTTTGATTTACAAAATACCAATTTTTCGTATAAAAATGCAAGATTTACATTGAATCAAGACAAAAGTGTAGTTAAAACGTTAATTGTGATATAAAACTTCAAAACCTATAAAATTTTTATGAGCATTTTTTAGCAATAGACGGAAATTTCACACTTTTCACTCAAAAATTTGCCATTGACTGCCAAAGTTAAGAATTATATGTACAAAACCATCACAGAATTATTATTTGTTCTACATGTTTTCGTGCTTTTCGTCCTAAACGTCTAATTTTGCAAAAATTCAATATTTTGCGTCAATATTTTCAAGAAGAAATAAATGTTATTACTTGACTTACAAAATATCAATTTTTCGTACAAAAATGCAAGACTTACATTGAATCAAGACAAAAGTGTAGTTAAAACCTTCATTGTGATATAAAACTTCAAAACCTATTAAATTTGTATGAGCATTTCTTAGCACTGGACGGAAATTTCACACTATTCACTCGAAAAACTACCATTGACTACCAAAGTAATGAAATATATGTACAAAATTATCACAGAATTATTATTTGTTTTACATGTTTTGGTGTTTTTCGTCCTTAACGTCTAGTTTTGCAAAATTTCAATATTTTGCGTCAATATTTTCAAGAAGAAATTAATGTTATTTCTTTTGACTTACAAAACACCAATTTTTCGTACAAAAATGCAAGACTTACATTGAATCAAGACAAAAGTGTAGTAAAAACGTTCATTGTGATATAAAATTTCAAAATCTCTTAAATGTGTATGAATATTTTTTAGCAATAGACGGAAATTTCACACTATTCACTCGAAAAACTACCATTGACTGCCAAAGTTTAAAAATATATGTACAAATCCATCACAGAATTATTACTTGATCTACATGTTTTTGTGTTTTACGTCCTTAACGTCTAATTTTGCAAAATTACAATATTTTGCGTCAATATTTTCAATAAGAAATGAATGTTATTTCTTTTGACTTACAAAATACCAATTTTTCGTACAAAAATACAAGACTTACATTGAATCAAGACAAAAGTGTAGTTAAAACCTTCATTGTGATATAAAACTTCAAAACCTATTAAATTTGTATGAGCATTTCTTAGCACTGGACGGAAATTTCACACTATTCACTCGAAAAACTACCATTGACTACCAAAGTAATGAAATATATGTACAAAATTATCACAGAATTATTATTTGTTTTACATGTTTTGGTGTTTTTCGTCCTTAACGTCTAGTTTTGCAAAATTTCAATATTTTGCGTCAATATTTTCAAGAAGAAATTAATGTTATTTCTTTTGACTTACAAAACACCAATTTTTCGTACAAAAATGCAAGACTTACATTGAATCAAGACAAAAGTGTAGTAAAAACGTTCATTGTGATATAAAATTTCAAAATCTCTTAAATGTGTATGAATATTTTTTAGCAATAGACGGAAATTTCACACTTTTCACTCGAAAAACTACCATTGACTGCCAAAGTTTAGAAATATATGTACAAATCCATCACAGAATTATTACTTGATCTACATGTTTTGGTGTTTTTCGTCCTTAACGTCTAGTTTTGCAAAATTTCAATATTTTGCGTCAATATTTTCAATAAGAAATGAATGTTATTTCTTTTGACTTACAAAATACCAATTTTTCGTACAAAAATACAAGACTTACATTGAATCAAGACAAAAGTGTAGTTAAAACCTTCATTGTGATATAAAACTTCAAAACCTATTAAATTTGTATGAGCATTTCTTAGCACTGGACGGAAATTTCACACTATTCACTCGAAAAACTACCATTGACTACCAAAGTAATGAAATATATGTACAAAATTATCACAGAATTATTATTTGTTTTACATGTTTTGGTGTTTTTCGTCTCAAACGTCTAATTTTGCAAAATTTCAATATTTGGCGTCAATATTTTCAAGAAGAAATTAATGTTATTACTTTTGACTTTCAAAATACCAATTTTTCGTACAAAAATGCATGACTTATATTGAATCAAGACAAAAGTGTAGTAAAAACGTTAATTGTGGATATAACACTTCAAAACCCATTAAATTTGTATGAGCATTTCTTAGTAATTCACTGAAATTTCACACACTTTTCCCTCGAAAAACTCCCATTTACTGCCAAAGTTTAAAAATATATGTACAAAATCATCACAGAATTATTATTTGTTCTACATGTTTTCGTATTTTTCGTTCAAACGTCTAATTTTGCAAAATTTCAATTTTTTGCGTCAATATTTCCAAGAAGAAATTAATGTTATTACTTTTGATTTACAAAATACCAATTTTTCGTATAAAAATGCAAGATTTACATTGAATCAAGACAAAAGTGTAGTTAAAACGTTAATTGTGATATAAAACTTCAAAACCTATAAAATTTTTATGAGCATTTTTTAGCAATAGACGGAAATTTCACACTATTCACTCAAAAATTTGCCATTGACTGCCAAAGTTATTACTTTTGATTTACAAAATACCAATTTTTCGTATAAAAATGCAAGATTTACATTGAATCAAGACAAAAGTGTAGTTAAAACGTTAATTGAGATATAAAACTTCAAAACCTATAAAATTTTTATGAGCATTTTTTAGCAATAGACGGAAATTTCACACTATTCACTCAAAAATTTGCCATTGACTGCCAAAGTTAAGAATTATATGTACAAAACCATCACAGAATTATTATTTGTTCTACATGTTTTCGTGCTTTTCGTCCTAAACGTCTAATTTTGCAAAAATTCAATATTTTGCGTCAATATTTTCAAGAAGAAATAAATGTTATTACTTGACTTACAAAATATCAATTTTTCGTACAAAAATGCAAGACTTATATTGAATCAAGACAAAAGTGTAGTAAAAACTTTAATTGTGATATAAAACTTCAAAACCATTTAAATGTGTGTAGATGGAAATTTCACACTTTTCACTCGAAAAACTGCCATTGACAGCCAAGTTTAGAAATATATGTACAAAATCATCACAGAATTATTATTTGTTCTACATATTTCCTTGGTTTTCATCTCAAACGTCTAACTTTGTAAATTTCAATATTTTGCGTCAATATTTTGAAGAATAAATAAATTTTATTACTTTTGATTAATGAAATACCATTTATGCTTACCAAAATTTGGAAATTGTAATAAAAGAGATGTAGAAACGCATTGACGTTCAAGACGGAAATTTCACAATTATCACTCGAAAAACTGCCAGTGACTGCCAAGTTTAGAAATATATGTACAAAATCATCACAGAATTATTATTTGTTCTACATGTTTTCATGTTTTTCGTCCTTAACGTCTAATTTTGCAAAAATTCAATATTTTGCGTCAATATTTTCAAGAAGATATTAATGTTATTACTTGACTTACAAAATATCAATTTTTAGTACAAAAATGCAAGACTTATATTCAATCAAGACAAAAGTGTAGTAAAAATTTTAATTGTGATATAAAACTTCAAAACCATTTAAATGTGTGTAGATGGAAATTTCACACTTTTCACTCGAAAAACTGCCATTGACTGCCAAGTTTAAAAATATATGTACAAAATCATCACAGAATTATTATTTGTTCTACACTTTTCCTTGGTTTTTATATCAAACGTCTAACTTTGCTAAATTTCAATATTTTGCGTCAATATTTTGAAAAGTAAATAAATTTTATTACTTTTGATTTATGAAATAGCATTGATGCTTACCAAAATGGTGGAATTGTAATAAAAGAGATGTTGAAACGCATTGACGTTCATTGTGATATAAAACTTAAAAACCTGCTAAATGTGCATACGAACGTTTTTCAGTAATATACAGAAATTTCACTATCTTCACTCGAAAAACTGCCATATAATGCCAAGTTGAGAATTATATGTACAAAATCATCACAGGATTATTATTTGTTCTACATGTTTTGTTGTTTTTCGTCCTGAACGTCTAATTTTGCAAAATTTCAATATTTTGCGTCAATATTTTCAAGAAGAAATTAATGTTATTACTGTTGACTTACAAAATACCAATTTTTCGTGCAAAAATGCAAGACTTGGATTGAATCAAGACAAAAGTGTAGTAAAAACGTTAATTGTGAATTAAAATTACAAAACCTCTTAAATGTGTATGAATATTTTTTAGCAATAGACGGAAATTTCACACTTTTCACTCGAAAAACTACCATTGACTGCCAAAGTTTAGAAATATATGTACAAAGCCTAACACTTCAAAACCCATTAAATTTGTATGAGCATTTTTCAGTAATTGATGGAAATTTCACACTTTTCACTCGAAAAACTGCCATTGACTGCCAAAGTTTAGAAATATATGTACAAAATCATCACAGCAATATTATTTGTTCTACATGTTTTCGAGTTTTTCGTCCTAAACGTCTATTTTTGCTAAATTTCAATATTTAGCGTCTATATTTTTATGAAGAAATGAATGTTATTACTTTTGACTTACAAAATACCAATTTTTCGTACAAAAATGCAAGACTTATATTGAATCAAGACAAAAGTGTAATAAAAACGTTAATTGTGATATAAAACTTCAAAACCTCCTAAATGTGTATGAGCATTTCTTAGCAATAGACGGACATTTCACACTTTTCACTCGAAAAACTGCCATTGACTGCCAAGTTTAGAAATGTACGAGTATGTACAAAATCATCACAGAAATATTATTTGTTCTGCACGTTTTCGTGTTTTCCGTCCCAATGTCTTATTATCTGCCATTGACTGCCACGTTTAGAAATATATTGTTTGTTTGAAGTTCGTTATTTATATTTGCGATTATCATGTTATTTTATATCGTTTTGTCGTTTATTTTTACAAAAAAATGCGACATGTGATCTAGTGACACATATTTCAAGTTCTTTTATTACAAGTATATTTTCTCTTGTCATGATATTTTATATCGTTTTGTCGTTTATTTTTACAAAAAACGCAACATGTGATCTTGTGACACATATTTGAATTTCTTTATTTGAATTATATTTGCTCTTCTCTTGTTATTTTATATCGTTTTATCGTTTATTTTTACAAAAAAAAAAACGCGACATGTGATCTAGTGACACATATTTGAAGTTCTTTTATTACGAGTATATTTTCCCTTGTCATGATATTTTATATGGTTTTTTAGTTTTACAAAAAACGCAACATGTGAATCTTGTGACACATATTCGAAGTTCTTTAATTATATTTGCTGTTCTTATCATGTTATTTTAGACTGCCAATTTTTTTACAAAAATCGCTATATATGATCAAAATGTAGACTTTGTGACACTTAACATATTTGAAGTTATTAAAAGACTTTTGCTTTATTTAACTAGAATCACACATTGACGATCTTAAAGTCAAGATTTTATTGATAAAATGTCAACAAAAGTATAGTTGACATTTTATCAAGAAAATAAGTTTAATATAACCGTCGATTTGGCATTTTCTTTGACAAAAATCGTCAAATTTTTAAAAATAATGTGTTATGTGACAATTTTCAGTAGTTTTCAAAATAAACTTGATTCAACTGTTAACAAACGTGGTTTTTAAGTGTTTTAATAAATATAGAAATTTTAGTTTTTCATAACCACTTAGACTCTCATTTTGTGGTATAACATACAATTTTTTATAAATTAAGACATTAATTGGCAATTCTTGTCCAAAAAAAAACATACATTTTGTTGTGACAGCTAACACCGAAAAAATTGCGACAAAAGTGTTTTTGTAGAGGAATCGTTCCAAATTACTCATAACATATATAACTTTTTAACGATTGTGAAATTAGTCCGTTATATTGAGGCTTTACTGTATTTTTTAAGCAAGAAATTCACCAAAAGTGTTGTCAGGTAAGTGTTGAAATAAATAAAATGAAATATATAATAAGAATATTTATTAAATATATATAAAATTCAACAAATGTTAGTTAAAATTTAGAAGAATAGGGATAATTAAGATGACCTGGAGCAGTATGGCCATATTTATGACAGGCGGAGATCCAACGCCACCTAGAATCAAAATAATACAATACAATAAGCATTCAATTTATTTATTGAACGGTTGATTTTAGCGCCCTTCAGATAACATACTCGGGGCCAGAGTCCCGATCGTTTCACACTTATAAAGGCTCTTTCAAATTGAGCGTTTTTTTTTAATTCTTGGATAAAACACAGATGGCGTCGTGAACTTGCCTGGATCTTGTGAAATTTGTGAAGTGTAATATATTACAATTATAAAAATGGAGTCGTATACAATACAACAACGCGTTCAAATTGATGAATTATTTTATGTATTGTAATCTCCGGAAATGGTGATGTTAATTGGCCACCAAGATCATGTGATCTGACACCATTGGACTATTTTCTCGGGGGTTACGTGAAAAACCAGGTCTGTAAGAATTACCCCCGATCAATTCATCAGCTGAAGGACGAAATTATTCGCGTTATTGGTGAGTTAGAACCGCAATTATGCCAAAATGTCATCGAAAATTTTGAGAAAAGAGTGAACATCTGTGGAGCTGCAAGAGGTGGACATTTGGCGGATATAATTTTTTGTGTTTAAATGTCATACATTACACTTCAATGACTAATAAAAAGTTTTTGGAAGTCAAAGCAAATTGTGTGTTTTATTCGAGAATTAAAAAAACAACAACCTTTACAAGTTCCACTGATATTACTCGTGTGTTATAGTGTTTGATAGCGTAAGCAATGACCAGTAAGGAATAACTTTTTGATAGAATCTCTTCCAGCCAACCAGACAAAAGTAAATAAAGGAAGTTACATAGACATTAATTTGAAAACATATATCTAAATAATAAAAATAAAAGTGTCAGACATAAATATCAGGAATGAAACGCGTTATATTGCTGACTAGAAATTAAGAGTTTTTTCAGTCGCTTCTTAAAGCATGCCAAGGACGGAGCGAGTCTAACATTGGTTTGTAACTGGTTAAAGAGTCTCTCTGCATGGAAAGTAAAGGACGAGGTAAAAAAAAAAGTGCAGTGGACCAGGAAGGCCAATAAATAATCTCTGTTTGAGCGTAGCGCTAGTCCATAATCGGAAAGACGCTGAAAGCTTTCGGCAAGATAAAAGGGGGTGGCGGAACAGTGAAGGATATTATACAATAAAGTTATTATATGAAAATGGCGTTAATTTCTCACGTTCAATCAGTTCAGCTCCTTCTGGGGTGTAGTGAATTGATCGTACTTTCTCTGGTTAAAAATAAATCGAAGACGCTGTAATTTGTCCCGCTGTTCCTCCGTAATATCCAAATAACAGACGTCCGCATAGTCCAAAGTCGAAAAAAGCAGTTTTATGTTATTAATAAATAACAACAGAATTTATTTAGTCGATTCTTAAAACATTTTATGGTTTAAAGTTTTTTGAACTAAGCAAAATTGTTCCCTTGAATATTTTTGTTGTTTTTTTTTATTGGGGAGGGGTAGCAAAATTTAGTTTAATAGAATGTTGTGGAGTCAGCTAAAACATATTTCGACTTTCCAACTCAGACTTCAACTCAAGAAACGTTTGACTCCGACCTTAGTTATATTACATATATTGCTAACCATATGTTATACTTTACAACGTGTCGTAACTACTTAAATGTTTTTAGATAAAATTCATCGACGAAAATAATTGTTCGCAAACAAACGTCAACCCAAACATTGCCAAAATAGCGCTACTAATTTTTTCATTGACTTAAATTCACAACAAGACACTGGGACACAAAACACCCCCTCTACCTCACGTTCGGCAGCAATTTTTCTCATCGCTCGCTCACGTATAAAATGATGGGCGTGCGTGAGACATAAGAGACACACGACACGTATGCGTTAATACGCATAGTACAATTACTAGAGATGAGAAAGAGTACGATGAATGAATCTTTTTAGGTCGTTCAGTAAAATAAACTACAGTATCCGGCGGTAAGTAATACACATCGGGCTTAAGTAAGAGTCTGTCGGCCATAATCGACTAACTTCGGCTTTGTAGAGCGTCGTCTTTGTCAAGCGTTCTAGGGACGGAGACGACGCTCTATAAAGCCGAAGTTAGCCGATTATGGCCGACAGACTCTTACTTAAGCCCGATGTGTATTATTTACCCCCGGGAACTGTGATTTATTTAGTTGAACAACTTATTGTTTCAAATCAAATTCGAACTTTGTTCGCGTGTCATAAAAAAATTGTTCACGTGTTATTTCGTGACACGTATGTTAGGTTCGCCATTCCTCATATATAACATAACACACTGGGATCATTCCCCCGAAAAAAGGCTTGGCATGGAAGGTAGAAACACGTGTGGCGAGAATTCATGTAATAAGTTGAATAACAAAGTAATTTATTGTTAAATATTTTAAGAAAAAACCTTTATATAATTAAAATAATATAAAAAAAATACTTACTACAATGATCTGGGTCATATTGAGAATTGTAGTTATACAAACACTGACACACTGAGTTCCTGCACTCTGTCCTGTTCACTTCTTTTTCAATATAGCATTGAGAAGTCCTGAGGCAGGCCATGTTGAGTCCTAAAAGAGAAAACACATGGTAAAATATTGGTAAAAACTGAGTTCTACAGAAAGAACCATTGTAAAACTGAGTTCTACTTAAAGAGTCATTATAAAACTGAGTTCTACAGAAAAAACCATCGTAAAACCGAATTCTACAGAAATAGTCATTGTAAAACTGGGTTCTGCATAAAAATCATTGTAAAACTGAGTTATACATAAAGAACCATTGTAAAACTGAGTTCTACAGAAACAACCATTGGAAGACTGAGTTCTACATATAGAACCATTGTAATTTGTTCTATCAAACACTTCATGTAACGGCACTTTATGTAATGGCATACCCCCTACCAGTTTCAAGGTTTTCACCTCATCATCAGGTGAGCACGAACAAGACTGAATTCTGTTCGAACTGGTGCCGACATGCACACTTCTAACGGTAAACATTCGGGTTGGGTATTGTGGGTGGAGGGAGACAGGAGACAAACTTACAGAAATACTTATAACTAGTTGCAACCCGTGAAATATTCACGGAAGTAAAACAAATTCTACATTTATGAAAATATGTTTTCATAAATGTAAAATTTGTTTATATATATCATTTATACATCGTCCCCTTTTACACCGGTTCAAAAATTGTTAGCTAGGTATTTAAAATTCGTTCAGTTATCACGGACCCACCGAGATTCAAATTTCGAATAACTTTCGGAGAGAATCCAAGTATTCGACAGCCGTACGGGTTTTGGCCTATTTATACTATGATACAGAATGTTACTTACGGAAAAAAACTTATAATACAGTACTTACGGTAATAAATTGGACAGATTAGAGGCCCTAGAAATATCTAAGTCAATGCATCGGAGTAAACATCTGGCAAATACATTCCCAGAATTTTGCCGTTACTCGCTGAAGTTGTCTCCTGCCTTCCTCCACCCATGATCCCTGATGAAGATGTAACGCAAGGTTGGAAACAAAGATGAAGATCTTGATGGAGAGTAAACGCAAAATTGGAAAGGTAGGTGAAGATCTTGATGGAGAGGAAACGCAAGGCTGAAAAAGAATGTCTCGATGTGCGTTATATGTTGTGTATTGGGAGTGGATGAATTATACGTTTATATTTTGTTTTTATTTCTAGGTAAAAACTATGTTAGGGACTTGGATCTCCTGAGCCACGACCTGTCTCAAGTTTGAATTGTATGTACTCGTATCTACTCAAAAAATCAATATCAACATGTTTTCGGTAGTTTCAGGGATGGATTTATGTGAACTGCCCAGAGTGCTTAATTTCGCTCCTGTATAACATACATATGTTTTAGAGTCCCATTGACTAACCAAGTGATGGATAGCTTGTTCGGAGTTTCGGTCCGATGGTAGGACACCTTACTCCTTCATCGGATAAGTTCTGACTGTTAAGATATTTATTGGAAATTGGCAGGATCTTTTTGGGAATCGGGAAAGGATAGGTTTGTGGTAATTGTTTTGATTTTATGAATGATTATGAGAAATTATAAACGATTAAATACATATATAAATATGATGATATATACATAATATTAAATACAAATATACATAAATTTGTGTCGTCACACACTGTTTTATATTGAATGGGTGAAAAAAAAAAAAAAAAAAATGAAAAAAAAAATGAATTGTGAATAAATTATAAGAATGAATATAGTATATGTAGATAAGTAAATGAGTGGGGAAATGTGTGTGACTTTTATAAATATATTAAGGTGTAGAAAATGTTTATTGAAGGTGAGAAATGCGGTTGCCTATGGGGGTAAACTGTCTGCCGGAGGAATTATCGATGATGGGGTGTTCAGAGTGACAATCGGGGGGTCATTTGGGGGGATGATTAGAGTTAAAGAGGGGGGGGTCGGGGGGATGTTTCGCAATATTGATTTCGGATGAGTGTGTCTGTAACTGGTGTTCGCGTTGTAGTTATCTAAGGCTTTTATGACTGGGTTGGGATGACGGGATATAGAGCTGTAGAACCTTTCGGCCAGAGCGCGCATATGTTCGGGGATAGTATGTAGTTTGGTATCTGCGTGGAGTCTTGAATTACGGACGATGTAGGGTGCTTTTAAAATTATGCGGAGGGCTTTGTTTTGAATGATCTGAATGTGATGTAGCGTTGTTTTCTTCGCGTGGCCCCAGACTGGAAGGGCGTATGTCAGTTGCGGTCTGACGATCGCTTTATATAGGTGGAGTTTAGTGCGCGTGCTAAGTTTGCTGTATTTACTGATCAAGGGAAATAATGATTTGAGTGTTCCGTGAGCTTTTGATTTGATATTGAGGGCGTGTTTATGCCACGAGAGTCTACTGTCTAATGTGAGGCCTAGGTATTTTACGTGTTTTGACCATGGGACGCTCTGGCCGAAGAGTTTAAGAGTTCTGATGGGTTTGATGTATCTGCGTGAGAAGCGGACTGCTGTGCTTTTGGTGGGATTTATTTTGATCTTCATTTGGTGCACCAGTGCTCCAGAATGGGAATGAAGTCTTGCAGTCTGTTGTGGGATACGGACTCATATTTCGATGAAGAGAGAAAGGCTGTGTCGTCAGCGTATTGCGCGGTGATACAATGTGTACGTGAAAATTGGGGCATATCGCTCGTGTATATGTTATACAGGATAGGGGACAACAGTGCACCTTGGGGCACACCTGCCAGAATGGGGCGAGGGGATGAGT
Organism: Odontocerum albicorne; assembly: GCA_949825065.1. Taxonomy (NCBI): domain Eukaryota; kingdom Metazoa; phylum Arthropoda; class Insecta; order Trichoptera; family Odontoceridae; genus Odontocerum; species Odontocerum albicorne. The sequence continues at coordinate 9,829,885 of OX463868.1, forward strand.
TTATACCGTCTATTTTGACGGAGAAGGAGCGATTTTCAAGGAATGATGCGATGATTTGCACTAGTCTGAGGGGAATACCTGACTTGTGCAGTTTGAATATGAGTCCGTTGAGCCAGACTGTGTCGAAGGCTTTCGCCACGTCTAGTGAAAGGAGGGTCGTGAGGCCTTTGGAGCTGAAGTATTTGATGATGTGTTCTACAACGCGAAGAAGCTGATGGTTGGTAGAGTGTAATGGCCTAAATCCGTGTTGCGAATCTGGGATGATGTTACGTGAGTAAGTTTCTAACGAGAGACGTTCTAGGATTAATTTTTCGAGCACTTTACCTAGAGTCGGGAGCAGACTGATCGGTCTGTAATTTTCAGGGATAACGTGGCTTTTACCCGGTTTAGGGAACATGATGACGTCGGCGTTTTTGAATGGGGTTGGAAAGAATTTATGTCGAAGGCAGGCATTGTAAATGGCGGTAAGGGCGTAAATGGCTTTTTTCGGAAGTATTTTCAAGGTGAGATTATTGATTTTATCGGGGCCGGGGGCTTTTTTGTTGATGAGATTTTTTATGATAGATTGAATTTCTAACGGTGAGAAGAAGTCTGTGGTGGGGGGGGTTTGCTCATTTAATATGTCGGCAACTGCGTTGTCGACCATTATTGAGTGAGAGGGGTTAGAGAGGTCTGCATTTGGCGAGAAGATATTAGCTAGAGAGTCAGCAAAGGTCTCTGCGCGGTCGCGAGCAGAGAAAACGGGGCCATTTGGTCCTTGAAGAGAGCTGGGTCGGGAGGGCGTATTTCTAAGGCTACGCGTTAGTTTCCATTTGAGTCCATCATTGTATTCGAGAGACTCGACGAAGTCTGACCATTTGTCATTGCGGAGTTGCTGTAGGAGGTGTTTGATTTTTTTGACTAATCTGTTGTAGTCGGTTTTGTAAGAGGGGACAGCTGTGTTTTGCTACAACTTTCTGGTTTTGTTTTTTTCCATAATCAGTATTTTGATATGTGGAGGAAGGGGAAGTTCGGGTTTATCGGCTGGTCTCTCTTTTGAAGAAGATGTGAGAGCGGATTTGATGGTGGTTGTGAAGTCATTTATAGCGGCGTCTATGGAGTTCGTGTCGGGGAAGGTTGTCGGTATTTTGATGCTGCTGTCGACGTTAATAGCGAAATCGCTCCACGAGGTGGTGTGTCGCGGAGGGGCTGAGGGCGAGAAGGGTGGTAAGCCATCCGTCAATTGAAGTAATACCGGGTAGTGATCGGATTGAAGCTGGTGAACAGTCGTGAGATCTGTTTGATAGAGAATGTCATTATGGACAATGATGTCGATGACATCAGGGCGATGATTGTCTATTAGTGGATAGAGGGTGGGAGACGTGGGTCCTTCCACGAAGTATCTTTTCCGGGAGGAGATTTCGTCAAGTTTATTACCGTGAGTGTTGGAAGTGCGGCTGTGCCAGAAGGGGTGTTTAGCATTTAGATCTCCCGCCATGATGGTGGGGATATTATCTGCGAGAAATGAGTCCAATTCAGACTCGACAAGTGGGGAGGTAGGTGGAAGATAAGTCGCGCAAAGTTTAAGAGGGCCGTGATTGGCGGTGTTCACCACTACGCATGTGGATTCTATGTTGACGGTGGAAGGGGAGGGGATGTGGCAGTGGTCTATTGTGCTTTTGATGAGAGTTGCGGTGCCGCCTTTTCTGCCGATGAGGCGGTCGTCTCTGTAGCAGTAGTAGTTACGGATGCTGTAACGGTAGCTCGGTTTGAGATGCGTTTCCGTTATCAGCAACACGTCCAGGTTGTGCTCGAGAAGTAAATCCTCGACCTCTTGTTTATGTGTTCTGAGGGAACCGTTTGCATTCCAGAACGCGGCGGATATATGGGATGGTTTATAGGTGCGAGCCATGTTCTTGGATGTAGTTGAGGAGGTTCATGGCTTCGGTGATGGCTGATTTTAAGTTATTCAAAATGAGATCGCGATTTGGGGGGGGGGGGCGGCGGGCAATATGTAGTTTTGGGGTGTAGATGTTGATAATAGGGGGCGATGAGTTGCGACGTTCGCGTATGACGCGTTGGAAGTGACTGGTTTCGATGCACTCTGGGGGGCGTTGGGGAATCGCCGTGTGGCGTTGTTTGCCGAGGGGGCGTTCGATAAGGGGGCGTTGGTGGAGGGGCGTTGGTAGATGCCATCCATGAGGGGGCGTAAGGGCTGCGAGGTCTGGAAGTGGTGGTGGGGAGCGATTGAAGGGAGGTTGCTCTTGGGGAAGCGTGGGCAGCCTCTGAAGTTGGCCGTGTGTGGGCCTCCGCAGTTACAGCAAGTGGCGGGAGTGTCCGCGGGCTTCCTGCATTCAGATGTGTGATGCGTTCTACCGCATTTCACACAGTTGGCTGGGGCGTGGCAGTTGCCGGCGGAATGGGCGAACTGTTGGCATCGATGACACTGGCCCATGCCTTTGCGCTTGTTCAGCTCCTCCACTGTGACTCGAATATCGAGTACACCGTGGAGTTCGGTGAAGATGCGCTTTGCGGAAGAGTCCCTTGTCATCTTGACGATGACCATGGGGAGTTCCACTCGATTCCGGTTTTTCATGCGATACACATTTAAAACCGGATAATCGAGTGATTTGAGTTCATCTGAAATGTCCTCGACGCTGATAGGGGTCGGTAGGCCGCGGATGACGGCTAGCAGGGGCTTCTCGCTCTCCAAATGGAAAGAGTGGTATGGAATGGCGAGAGAATCGGTAATGTGGACTAGGGAGCGGTAGGCCTCTACGGTTTCAGTGGTGATTTTAAGATCACCATTGGGCTGCACCTTCGAGGAGAAGTGAATGTTTTGAGACCTGAGTTTAGCTCTCAGGTCTCCATATTTGGCGGAATTGTGAAGTACGATGGGGGGGATGCGGTCTTTTTTGATCTGAAGTAGAGGTCGTGAGTCATTATTTAGAGGTGGGGCGGGGGCTGCGGGATGAGGAGGGCTGAGTGGGCCTCTCATTTTTTTGCTGGTTTGGGCCACGGTGGCACCAGCTGGCTTCGGGTCTGATTGGGGGCAGACGAGGGGGGGGCTTTCTTGGGATTGAAGAGCCCTTTTACGGTTTTTGGCAACAGATTGCCAGTCCATTTCTGGAATATCCGGAATGATAATTATTGGCGGGGAAAGTGGGGAGTCAAAAGTGGGGGTGGGGCGCGGCGGTGTTGTGATAGGGATAGGGACCACTGACAAGACAGTGGGTGAAATAGATGGAGGGTTTTTGGCCTCAATCGAGACCTCACCTTTATTGAAGAGTTCACGAAGAAGTTTTACCATCTTCATTGTCTCTTTTTTGGATGTGGTCTCCATCTTGAAGAGCTCGAAGGCTTCCTCGAAAGTGGAGATGGTCAGATCAGGGGATGTTGAGCGGTCCGGGGACTTAGCGAGGTCTAGTATAGGCGAGGTCACGGGGACGGATGCGGGCGTTTCGGTTGGTTCGGAACTAGTTTTTCTAGTAATGATGCGTGGAGTTTTAATGATGAAGTTCGGTTTGACGGATTTGACGGACTTCATGGCTGCTTAATAGGAGGAATTGAACAAATAGAAAGAATAATTGTGGACAGTAAAAAGTAGGATATAGCTGTGGAAAAAATAAATATAATTGTGTAATGAGTAGAAACACAAACAGTGATAAATAAAGAATTAAAGTTTTTAAAGTTTTGATGAGTAATGTGAAATATGAAATGAAGATAGGATGGGGAGAGCTGTCGACCTTTTCAGATCTTCAACTCTGCCCTCGGAGTGTAAAAGGGTAAGAAGGATAGTAACAGTCAGTGGCTTACTTGATGAAGAAGAAGAAATTCTGGCATCGACCGGCACTCGGAACAAATTACGTCACCAAGAATTTGTTTAGGCCGGCTCCTTATCACGAGTTAATATAAAAAATAAACCGATTTGATCTAAACAGCTGTCTGGGACGAGTGGAATGTCAATTGGAATGTCAATTTAATGTTTGTTGTTTGTGCACATGCGAGGCCGGGAACGACACTTGTTATCACTGTTTTAGCGACGATGCGCGGAAAGTATGCGCACTGGCAAAAACGGCGACGGTGAACTTTAAGCGACACTATATGAAGAATCGTGTATTGTACTTGTTCGTTAGCAACGGATTGCAGTGAGATCGCGTTATGTTAGCAACAAGCGACTGCTCTGTAGCAGATCCGTGACTGAACTCCCCCATTGACTAATTTATATAACTTATTTCACCTGTTTTCTTCCAGCATTTTTCATCTCTCAAGTGGCTGTCATCAAAGCAGGAACATGTGCCATTGAAACATCCAACTGTCGAATTGTCTCCAAACGTCGGCCAGCACTGAGCGTTGATCTTACAAGTTTTATCTGTATCAGTTTTATCTGGAATATAAAGAAACATGAAAATATATTTGTCGGCTGGAAGAAATTACTTAAGTAAGTGGCTGTTAGCCAGTTACGGAACTGGATTCTACAGAAAAAGAACCATCGTAAAACTGAGTTCTACATAAAGAATCATGGCAAAACTGAGTTCTACATAAATAAGCATGGCAAAACTGAGTTCTACATAAATAATCATGACAAAACTGAGTTCTACATAAAATAATCATGACAAAACTGAGTTCTACATAAAGAATCATGACAAAACTGAGTTCTACATTAAGAATCATGGCAAAACTGAGTTCTACAGAAATAGACATGGTAAAACTGAGTTCTACATAAATAACCATTGTAAAATACAGCAAACACTTTCCTGATAATGAAAAATTGGAAAAATCGTCGCGAGGAGCTGTATGAGAAAGTGAGGTGCATGACCGCGCGGTAACGCACTAGCTTCCGTGCGGAAGGTCGCCGGTTCGTACACCGCGCAGTGCTAATCCGCTCGAATTATATAGACATTTTCCCACCTAGTAAAAGGATACCTACGACTTCGGTCATATCTATTATTTCAAAAAGAAAAAAAAAACATTCCGATGAGCTCCGATCGTCTCCCTTTCGTCTGATTTTGGATCCAGTACGGCAGTGTGGTCGGTGAATTTGCTGGTGTGCAACGATTCACTCACTTCACTGCACAGCTTCGCTTTCCGACTGAATTGAAGTTGAAATGACTGCGAGATCCAGTAACGACGATGATTTCTCGGATATATACATATCTCAACACACATGTCCTTAGCTTCTTCTTTATCCTGTAGCGACCGTACGTGCGGTCACTGAACCCACCCTTGCCCACTGAGGCGACCCTTGCCCGCGCGGTCATTGAACTCGCAAGTGGCGAGTGCGAGGTGGCACCGATCGAAGGTCGCCTGCGCGGTCATTGAACTCACTAGTAGCGAAGAACGAGACACCGATATATCTCTTGCCTCTCCTGCAGACCGTAATATGAAATGTATATAGAACGTGCAACAATAAACATGCGTTCAGCGGAAGCGAGACAGCGACACGTTCTGCGCCGTTCTATACATTTTAAATACAGACGCTTACAAAAAACTTTCTCTTTGCTTATTCCGATCTCGTCGACTTTTATTCAAGCAACCATCATCCTTCTATTCGGAACACAAGTCCCTAAAATCCGTTTGTTTTAAGTGAGTGAGTCATTTTTTACGAGCTTGTTTTAAGTGAGTGATCCGTTGCACACCAGACACACAGCTGTTCTGAATAGATATATAAGATAATATTAAAATAGCTGAATAGATAAATAAGATAGCTGAATAGATATATAAGATAAGAATAAAATGTATGAATAGATAAATAAGATAGCTGAATAGATATATATATAAGATAAGAATAAAATAGTTGAATAGATAAACAAGATAGCTGAATAGATATTTAAGATAAAACTAAAATTTCGATAGTTACTTTCGTAGCAGATGTTGTTTTCCGGGATAAAGTCGTCTTTGCATCTGCACCTCTTCTCTCCCTCTGCTTCCAAAGCTATGCACTCGGAGTTATCCACAAGTTCAGCGCATTCTTCCGTTTCCTTGCACAGTGCACCAAGCCCTGAAATATGTTGAGAGAGACAAAAATATGAAATATGTTGAGTTGACAGCTAAGTATTTATTAATTCACTTTTAAAGGTCCTTTGCACATTACGGGTTTCCTTAATTTGTACAAAGACCAAGCATAACGAGAATAAAAAAAATGTACTAAACAATTCGAAATTTTATGACTTATTTGATAAGGGCAATATTAAAAATGTAAGTGTTACACTAAAATATTATGACAAAATATAGCATGTTAAGTTATATAAAAAATGAAATTATTTTAAATATTACACTAAATTCAAGGGATGTTTCCTGAAGGAGCTGATCGACACATGACACACGTCTATATGTTATGAGGACACACACGGTTACCATAAACAGTGGGATTGCTCTACCTGCCACCGGCATCTCCAAAGTCAGGTTGGTTCCACTTATAGGTTGATAGAACAATCTATGGGAGCGTTGTCTAAAATTATTATTCGGAACATACAAACCAAGACTGTTAGGTTAGCTAAATTACCATCGAACAAACAAACAAAGTGAACCCTGAATCGAATAGATCTTGCTTGCAGTATTAAAGATATATCTATCGGGTCCTTGATACCGAACAACAGCTCCAAGCCATTTGGCTCTGTCTGTTGCTGTTTGCTCCCATGCACCTTGACCATCAACACAATACGGACAGCCCGTATTGCACCACACTAGGCGTCACTCTTGACTTGCCTGCTGCTGTTTGCTCCCAGTTACCAAGTGGTCATGCATCTCGACCACCAACACGATACGGAACCGTCACCAACACGATACTGAAGACGGACAGTCCGCACTGCACCACACTAGGCGTCACTCTGGACTTATCTGCTGCTGTTTGCTCCCAGTTACTGAGCGGTCATGCACCTCGACCACCAACATAATACGGAACCGTCCAAAGTCGAACAGTCCGCACTGCACCACACTAGGTGTCACTCTCGACTTATCTGCTGCTGTTTGCTCCCAGTTACCGAGCAGTCATGCACCACAGCCACTAACACAATATATAATTCTCGAAAACGGACAGCCCTTACTGGTCATACATCTCGACCACCAACACGATACGAAACCATCCTAAGACGGACAGTCCGCACTGCACCACACTAGGCGTCACTCTGGACTTATCTGCTGCTGTTTGCTCCCAGTTACTGAGCGGTCATGCACCTCGACCACCAACATAATACGGAACCGTCCAAAGTCGAACAGTCCGCACTGCACCACACTAGGTGTCACTCTCGACTTATCTGCTGCTGTTTGCTCCCAGTTACCGAGCAGTCATGCACCACAGCCACTAACACAATATATAATTCTCGAAAACGGACAGCCCTTACTGGTCATACATCTCGACCACCAACACGATACGAAACCATCCTAAGACGGACAGTCCGCACTGCACCACACTAGGCGTCACTCTGGACTTATCTGCTGCTGTTTGCTCCCAGTTACCGATCCATCGTGCACCACGGCCACTAACACAATACAGAATTGTCAAAAACGGACAGCCCGCACGGTACCAAACTAGGCGTCACTATTGACTAAGGTCAAGAAAGAAAGAGCAGTTGCCTACCTTTGACGCATACACCGTCAACTAAGAAGAAACCCTCGTCACATGAACAAAAACCATCATAGCACTTGACATCATCACCAGCACATTGGTTATCTAAATAGCAAGGTTCGCCAATACCTGAAACAGACGAAATTAGTTCAAAAGTTGTACAGAAGATAAAATAATGCGTGTCCAATTTGATCCGATTGACAAATTGCAATGTTTTTCAGATAATGTTATAATTTATTCAATTTTTAGTAACACTGAACCAATAAAATAAAGGTTTATTGATAGCAACATAGTTAAGTGTACTCATGCATAAAATTATCAAGACAAAAATGCCACCATATCTCTTCGAAAAACTTAAGATGGACTAGAGATTTTCACGACTATGATCCTAAAAGCTTAGAAACTCTTTTAATCATCCCAAGTCATAATCTAACATTATTCGCGGGATCCTTCACATACTCAGCCAGTAAATGTAGAATTGAGTTGCTTCTGACCTTGAAATAGTTGCACCTTCAGAAATGCTCTGTTACCTTCAAAATAGGTAGTGATTTTTTGTTGTGATTTTGACTCTTATTTGCTTACTTTCGTTTTGCTGACGGAGAGTTATGTGGGCCTCCTATCACCTTTTCCTTTATTATTGCTGGCAGTTAATCAAATGTGGTATTTGTCGGTTTACTTTTTTATTCTTTCTTCTGATTATTAATGTTCTGCTTGGGCTGAAAAACATGTTCTGATGTTCTAGCGGCTGCGGGGGGGGGGGGGGAGGGTGTTGTGAGATGGAATATCATGGCCGTGCGAATGGGTCCCCATGACCGAAGTCATGGGTATGCACGACAATAAATATTTATTCTTTCAAAAAAGAGGAAAAAGATATGCCGGTGTGCTCCAATCGTCATACTACAGTGTGTCATTGGATCCAGTACAGTGGGGTGGCCAGTGCTGGTGTACTATTTCACTCACTTAACCCTTCCCTCCCTGTGATGTGTAACTAGTACACATTGCTTCTTAACACTTTTATATCTCTATACTTAGTTAACCCTTCCTTCTCTGTGATGTGTAACTAGTACACATTGCTTCTAAACACTTTAATATCTCTATACTTAGTAAACCCTTCCTTCCCTGTGATGTGTAACTAGTACACATTGCTACTAAACACTTTAATATCTCTATACTCACTTAACCCTTCCCTCCCTGTGATGTGTAACTAGTACACATTGCTTCTCAACACTTTAATATCTCTATACTTAGTTAACCCTTCCTTCCCTGTAATGTGTAACTAGTACACATTGCTTCTAAACACTTTAATATCTCTATACTTAGTTAACCCTTCCTTCCCTGTGATGTGTAACTAGTACACATTGCTTCTAAACACTTTAATATCTCTATACTCACTTAACCCTTCCCTCCCTGTGATGTGTAACTAGTACACATTGCTTCTAAACACTTTAATATATCTATACTTAGTTAACCCTTCCTTCCCTGTGATGTGTAACTAGTACACATTGCTTCTAAACACTTTAATATCTCTATACTCACTTAACCCTTCCCTCCCTGTGATGTGTAACTAGTACACATTGCTTCTAAACACTTTAATATCTCTATACTTAGTTAACCCTTCCTTCCCTGTAATGTGTAACTAGTACACATTGCTTCTAAACACTTTAATATCTCTATACTTAGTTAACCCTTCCTTCCCTGTAATGTGTAACTAGTACACATTGCTTCTAAACACTTTAATATCTCTATACTTAGTTAACCCTTCCTTCCCTGTGATGTGTAACTAGTACACATTGCTTCTAAAAACTTTAATATCTCTATAAATATAATAAATACTGGGTACAGATTTTAGATATTCCTCCGTAATACATTTACGCATTGAATGAAAAAATAATATTAATAAAAATTTGAAAATCGGGAATAAATTCACCAATACAATCAAACGTGTGCCAGTGTGTGACGTAGGTATTTTCATTCTAAAAAACGGCTATGGGTGAGGAAGCGACGCTATTCACGTCTCACTCTCACTCTACTTCGGTATATGGGAACGCAATAAATAGAATCTCATTTCGCAGTTGTTTCTTCCTTCGAGGCATAACATACACAGTATTAGTGTTCTGAGTCCCGTCTCAGTAGCTCGCGGATATCCATACAAGGTTGTCTCTGCGTCCGTTTTGTGAACGTCGGCCGATGTTTTTTCATGTTTTCAGCAATTAAATTTCAATTATTATCCCTTTTGACTTCAAATTTAATTAATTTAAGCAATTGGCTATGAATGTTCTTATTTTTCCTATTTGAAATCGTTCATTTTTACATATGTATTGAATACACAGCACCGGAACGCGCGATTTTTTTGGGGCACCGGAAGGTTAAAATTATTTTATTCCATGGAGGGTTTTTTACATTCTTTTCTATTAAGAAATGAATGTGAAAAGCACTCCATGGAATAGCTTCACTTTCCAACTAAATTGACGTTGGAATGGCGAAGAGATGAGCCTCGACTACGAGGCCCTGCTACGATGTTAATTAAATATCTATGCTCTGCAATTACTAAATCATACAAAGCATTCTTTAAAAGCAAACTTTCACAATCTAGAAGCAAAATCCCCGACAATTATGAACGAATGTGTTGAACAAATGTCACTCAAACACTTACCAAGTTCTGTAGGAAGACATACGGTTATGTTAGGTATGAAGCTGGGTTTGCAGTCACATTTCAAGTTGATGCACTCGACGTTGCCGGGACAATCATCGTCACTTTCACAGTTGTCCCCAATCACTGAAAATACATAAGATTTTTAAAAATAACACAACAAAACTTAACTTGACCAAGTTTGGTAGATGATCCACTGAGTTTTTTTATGAGTTTTATAGATATGTACTCGTACATAAATTCTGTCCTGGTGATTTCAAAATAAGACGGCGGTTCGATCTTGAACGGAATGGCTTTTTATCATAAGGAGAAAGGCAAAATAAGCGCCCCAATCTACAAAATAATACAGATTCTTTTGGGTCATGGATTGATGGAAAGCTTCTACATTGTTTGGATCTTGAACTAAACGGCTTTTTATCTTGAGCAGAAGGGCAAAATAAGCGCCCCAATCTACAAAATAATACAGATTCTTTTGGGTCATGGATTGATGGAAAGCTTCTACATTGTTTGGATCTTGAACGAAACGGCTTTTTATCTTGACGAGAAGGGCAAAATAAGCGCCCCAATCTACAAAACAATACAGATTCTTTTGGGTCATGGATTGATGGAAAGCTTCTACATTGTTTGGATCTTGAACGAAACGGCTTTTTATCTTGACGAGAAGGGCAAAATAAGCGCCCCAATCTACAAAATGATACAGATTCTTTTGGGTCATGGACTGATGGAAAGCCTTCTAATTTGTTTCAATCTTTAACGAAATGGCTTTTTATCTTGAGCTGAAGGGCAAAATAAGCGCCCCAATCTACAAAATGATATAGATTCTTTTGGGCCATGGATTGATGGAAAGCCTTCTACTTTGTTTCGATCTTGAACGAAATGGCTTTTTATCTTGAGTAGAAAGGCTAAATAAGCGCCCCAATCTACAAAATAATACAGATTCTTTTGGGTCATGGACTGATGGAAAGCCTTCTACTTTGTTTCGATCTTGAACGAAATGGTTTTTTATCTTGAGCAGAAGGGCAAAATAAGCGCCACGATCTACAAAATGACACAGATATTTTCGAGTTATGGGCTGAAGAAAACCCTTCTGCATTGCTTCGATCTTAAGCGGAAAGGCCCAACAAAGCAATATCCAGTTTTTAAAAATGACACAGATCCTTTCGGAACTGGTAAAAAGCCGTCTGCATTGCTTCGATCTTGAATGGAATGGCTTTTTTATCTTTAACAGAAGGGCAAAATAAGTATCTCGATCTACAAAATGACACAAAAACCCTTTTGGGTCATAGGTGCCTTACATGGGTGCTTGCAAAAAGCTTTTTACATTGCCTTGAAACCGGTAGGGTTATACCGTTACAAAAAAGTGGAATAAACAGTGTTTGAAAAAACAAATTACAATGTCTTTAAACCTCCACAATGTTAATGCCTTAACTATAAATAATATAATATAAAAATGACAAACTTTTGAAAAACGCTATTTTCATTGCATTATTCGAACAATACTGAAAAATGTCAGATAAATGACAGATACATGTCGTGGTAATGCGAGCAATTAGAAGGAGACACTTGATGGATGGAGAGGGTTTGTCAGAGGCGATCACGGGAGTCACAATGCTCAGTCATAAGCTACACGAGAGGGTGATGAGCATAATACAGAATGCTATTGTGATAAATGCCGTGGCTGAAAATGGTGATAAATATCTCTCTAGATTCAACAAGACGGTCACCTTTGTTAGTGTTCTTGCAGATCTGCTTCTCCTCGTCTTGGATGGAGATAGTCGTGTCACAGTAGCACTTCCTAACGCCATTCTTGTCGGGCTCCGAGCAGCGCGCTGCAGGGCCAAATGTGTAGCAGGACTCGTCTCCCAAACAGGCGTCTCCCAACTTTCTGGTCTCTGGAAATATTATATACAAACTGAAATATTATTATGCTGTTCGTTGCCGTCATTACTGGCCTCCATAGCCGAGGATCCTTTCGTCATTCCAACGTTAGCTTTGTTGGAAATCAAATCTGTTACTGGTCTCCATAGTCGAGGATCATTTCGTCATTCCAACGTTAACTTTGTTGGAAATCAATTCTGTTACTGGTCTCCATAGTCGAGGATCATTTCGTCATTCCAACGTTAACTTTGTTGGAAATCAAATCTGTTACTGGTCTCCATAGTCGAGGATCATTTCGTCATTCCAACGTTAGCTTTGTTGGAAATCAAATCTGTTACTGGTCTCCATAGTCGAGGATCATTTCGTCATTCCAACGTTAACTTTGTTGGAAATCGATTCTGTTACTGGTCTCCATAGTCGAGGATCATTTCGTCATTCCAACGTTAACTTTGTTGGAAATCAATTCTGTTACTGGTCTCCATAGTCGAGGATCATTTCGTCATTCCAACGTTAACTTTGTTGGAAATCAAATCTGTTACTGGTCTCCATAGTCGAGGATCATTTCGTCATTCCAACGTTAACTTTGTTGGAAATCAATTCTGTTACTGGTCTCCATAGTCGAGGATCATTTCGTCATTCCAACGTTAACTTTGTTGGAAATCAAATCTGTTACTGGTCTCCATAGTCGAGGATCATTTCGTTATTCCAACGTTAACTTTGTTGGAAATCAAATCTGTTACTGGTCTCCATAGTCGAGGATCATTTCGTTATTCCAACGTTAACTGTGTTGGAAATCAAATATGTTACTGGTCTCCATAGTCGAGGATCATTTCGTCATTCCAACGTTAACTTTGTTGGAAATGAAATATTTTTTCGTGTTTTTTATCTTTTTTATAACAAAAATATTATTGTAAAAAATGAAAGTCAGTAGTGGGTGCTCAACACGTTAAGGACAGAGTATAAAAAAAATTACACAATTGCAACAAAAACAATCAGAAAGAAACATGTAATTTATTATCATATTCGGTTTTATTATGGTTTCTTTTTCGCCACCTCTCATTATTCTTCTTACAGTTTTATAATCGTTTGAATAATGATCGGTATATACTGTAACTATTCTCTGGTCCTTCCAAGCAAGAAGCAATTCGTTATTTTTGACACATGTAATTGTTTCACCTGACTTCAATTTAGCATTTTTTATTGGTAATGGGATATGCCTTCTAGTCGTCATTATTGTACCTGTTAAATGAGTTTTTAACTTCATCAATTCTTCTCCTAATTGCGGGCTTGTATATAGCCTGTCAGTAAACATATGATAGCCTTCAGCTTCAGGAATGGAGATTAATAAATTGTTGTACAGGTGCAAAACAATTCTTGAAGTAAATGGGAGATCAGGTCTAATTAATCTATTTGTGGTTACGGCACCAGAATCCGCCAAAATGTATATCCTGATTCCCCATTTATTTGGTTTGTTTGGATTATAAGTTTTAAAACAAATCCTGCCTTTAAAATTGACTACAGATTCGTCTACCACTATTTCTTTACTGGGTATCATATGTTCTCTACATTTATTATCTAAATGTTGCATAAATCCATTTACTTTTTCAACTCTTTTTTCAAGTGTTTCGTTATTATCTGTTGTTTTATTGGAATTGAGATGTAGCATCCAAAATATTTGTAAAAAACGATCTATTTTAAAAACACTCCTGAAAAATGGCGAGTAAGCGACAAAAGCAGTCGAGAAGAAATCTTGGAGATTAGGATGTGGTCTCACTCCCATATTTAAAATGACTCCCGAGAATGCTCTAAATTCTCCTTCATCCAAATCTCTCCAAGAATGCCAAAGAGAATTTTTACTTAAATTTTGAGTTTTTGAAATAATATTATTTGCATAATTATTAGTGTTACTGACTATGGATTTCATTAGTTCACCAGTAAAGAACAATTTGAAAAAATCTAGAGACTCATTACAATTTGATGGAATATTAGGACCGACGCGTCTGCTACCAATGGAAAAATTATACACTTTTGGTTGAAAAATATTACTTAAAATTTCCCAGGTAGCACTATTTGTATCACTTTCTGAAAAAACAGCTCGCCTTCTTTTACTTGGTCGCACTTGGATATCACTTCCACTATCTGAGTCGTTATCATTTAACATAGAATTAGTGACAATATAGTAGAGTCAACATTATCAAATATCAAAAGGTCATCATCACAGCACAGTCAGGTTGGAAGTCTTCAATGTTTTCAAAAGCATTATTCAAGGAAGATTTAATATTATTTACACTTTGATTTATAATTTCACTATGTTCACTAATATTACTAAATACGTCGTTTTCCTTACTTTCTTTAAAATATTCCTTAAATCGATCCATGGTGATAAAAATATATTTAAAAAATATTCAATAGTTGTAGTTTTGAAAAGTTCACAGAATAATGGTCACCACAGTAGTAGGAGGAGCTACGCAGCGAACAATGTACCGATACAGACTGACCAAATAAAAGGGCACACAGAAAAATACGAAGCAGCCCAAAAACGCCAAAATTCTAAGAAACAATATATAAGCTAATCATTTAATTTATTTTAAATATTAAGATATTTTAGGGAATATTTAAACCTTTACGTACACTATTGTGAAATAAAATTAACAGAATGTTATCGGTAAATGGGGAAAACCAAGGTTCAAAGTTACCGCTCGGGAAAGCCACTATTGGCTATCGGAGCTAGCAACCAAATGTTCAAAAGCCAGAATATTGGCTATCGGAGTGCAGTACGTTAACAGTTGATTTTCGAGCCGCGGAGAGCAGGAAGGGATGGAGAGGAGACGTCGGACGCTATCATGGAAGTCACGAGTAACACGATATGATGGAGTCTGTTAATAATAGCGCGTTCCAATCCTAAGTTAGACAGTCTTTGAGGAGAGTTTGCTCGCTAAACGGTGCTATACAAAGTATTTTTTTTTTATTTTGTTATAACATTTTACAATTATGTTTCTTGTTGTAGAGGTTTTAAAAACTTATAGGTATATCATATATCGTTATCATCGTTGTTGCCGACCCTCGTAGTCGAGGATCCCCTCGCCATTTCAATGACAATCCAACAATAAAGATAAGCTGTCCTTTAGAGTCCACCATCAAACTCGCAGTCCACACCGCTGTACTGGAACTGACGACATGTTTTCACCTTTTTTTCTCTTTTTGAAAGAATATGCACACATTTAGTCATAACTGAAGTAATCTTCTTCCCAGTATCATGTCAGGTCCCCCCAACGTTGAATATCACCTGAGAGTAGACATCTTTGTCCCCGGCAGCCCGAAAAATATCCCCAACGCCCCTTATACCAGTTCAATCATGTATATTGCGGGGCCAGGAGATTTGCCTTCTGCCAACACCTCTTCGGCTTTCTTCTTCTTCCCAGTATCATGTCAGGTCCCCCCAACGTTAAATATCACGTGAGAGTAGACATCTTTGTCTCCGGCAGCCCGAAAAATATCCCCAACGCCCCTTATACCAGTTCAATCATGTATATTGCGGGGCCAGGAGATTTGCCTTCGGCCAACACCTCTTCGGCTTTCTTCTTCTTCCCAGTGTCATGTCAGGTCCCCCCAACGTTGAATATCACCTGAGAGTAGACATCTTTGTTCCCGGCAGCCCGAAAATTATCCCCAACGCCCCTTATACCAGTTCAATCACGTTTATTGCGGGGCCAAGAGATTTGTCTCTTGCCAACACCTCTTTAGCCTGCTATTTTGCCTTGGATGATCAGGTGCAGTAATTTGTACTTTGCTTCTCTAAGTGCATGACCCAAATAGGACACCTTTTGGATTTTAATAACCGAAGTCATAGGCATTGTTATAACCTGAATACTGATCAAATCCATGTGTCGTTCGAGGAGAGTAGTGAAGCACGGGGTTTGAATCGGCGACCTTTATCACGGAAATCCAGTGCCTTGCTACGCTGTATGCTGCCATGCGGTCGATACAAATCCTGAAATAAGCAACGATGCTCTCAAAAGTATCAATTCCAAAACTCACTGTCATTAATATCTCATAGATCAAGACTCACAGTGGTGAGGAACGAACAACAGAGATGACGATGATGGTGAAATAAGAAAAAAAGATCGTGTTAGAGATGAAGTAAAATACATAAATAAGCTGTGATTCAGAAGGAAAGACAAAGTGAACGAAGTAAGAAGATCAAATGAACTTACGTTTCCAACAATGTCTGTTGTATGGGCTATAAAAGAATCTTCCTGGACAGTCACACACACCATCTATGATATCAGCAAAGGAACCACCGCAAAGTGATTTGTCTGTGGTATTAACTCCTAGTTCTAGAACATTAAATCATATATTTTTATTGAAATAAATTTTTTAAAACTTCTTGTAACTAGTTATTTGAACAACTCTTGTATACGAATATATAACAAGATTGCACAGATTTGGTAATGAATATTGACATTGTATGGATTTTCAGGTGGCTTTAATCCTTTTAATCCCAGCATATTTTTTGCATAACATAAAATGTGCGAAAAATCCCAAGCATTTTTTGGTGAAAAAACACTAGTTTATATTTTATTTTTTATCTCAGTTAATATTTAGTTTTAAAACCTAATATTTTTGTGTTTACCTCCCTGTGGAGTGTTTACTTCCCTGTGGAGTGTTTACCTCCCTGTAGAGTGTTTACCTCCTTGTGGAGTGTTTACTTCCCTGTACGAGTAGAGTGTAAAATAATAATAAATTTTCATATATTGGTTAAAACGTTTATAAATAAAAGAAAAAAATAGTTAGCTCAAATATTTTTTTATAAAAAAATATACATTTTGAGTTTGATTCTTTTTAATGTTAAATTCCATAAATTGTTTTTTTTAACCCTTCCTTTCCTGTGATGTGTAACTAGTACACATTTCTTCTAGAAACTTTAATATCTCTATAAATATAATAAATACTTGGTTCAAATTTTAGGTATTCCTCCGTGATACATTTACGCATTGAATGAAAAAAATAATATTAATAATAATAAGCACTTATCGGCCATATCAGAGATATTTTGTGAAAATCGGGAATAAATTCACCAATACAATCGAACGTGTGCCAGTGTGTGACGTAGGTATATTCATTCTAAAAAAACTGCTATTCACGTCTCACTCTACTTCGGTATACTTATGGGAACACTCTACACTCGCTTCAGTAGCTCAAGGCATTCGTTTGAGGTGGTCTGTTCGCCCGTTTTGTGAACGTCGGCCGATGTTTTTTTCATGTTTTCAACAATTAAATTTCAATTATTATCACTTTTGACTTCAAATTTAATTAATTTAAGCGATTGGCTATGAATATTCTTATGTTTCCGATTTTAAATCGCTCATTTTTACATGTGTATTGATGTGTATTGAATACACAGCACCGGAACGCCCGTATTTTTTTAGCACAGGAAGGGAAAGGTTAATCTGCATATCATAAAAGCAATTTGACCGTGGAAATAAATAAGATGAAAAAAATTGTAAATAAGGCAGGCTATTCCACGCAACAGGACCTGCAAATGCAAAAGTTCGATCATAATACCCAAGTGGATCGACTTGAAACAATAAATTTATTAGATATATAAAAAATTGATCTCAAAAATCTTTTCATCTTTGCTTTCCTCACCTTACGATGTCTTCGTTTTCACATATTCTTAAAAAAAATCGTATATAAGTGGTAATAATGGAAACAGGAAAAAAAAAAGTATGGTACTTTGTCTACATCCTTCACGGTCTTCAAATACTCATATAACGGGTGTCCCAACAAGAATGCAAGAGCGAAAATTCCTCTTGCAACAACTTAATTGTTTCGCGCGCAGTGTAACAGGTTGCGTCGTTCTGCTGCAACCACATGTCTTCCAGATCTATACTTATTAGCTTCGCATTCGGTGACCTCTGCTGTGACGCCAAGCAGTTATAATTCGGCAGCGTTTCTAGTTACTGCCACGTGTATCAATGTTCTGCGACATTTTGTCCTCGTGATTATCAAAAATAAATATAGATTGTTGTTTATAGTTAAGGCATTAACGTTGTGGAGGTTAAAATACATTGTAATTTATTTATATCAAGCACTGTTTATTCCCCTTTTTTGTAACGGTATAACCCTACCGGTTTCAAGGCTTTCACTTCATCTTCAGAGGAGCATAAACAAGAAAAAATGCTGTTCGAACTGGTACCGATATACACGCTTCAACGGTTGGGTGCTGAGGGGTGAGGGAGGCATGGGACGATTTCGGCCAAGAGCGGAGAGATTTTTGGGATACAACTGTTCACCAGATGTTCAGATCGATGTACTGACTTAGAAATTTCTAGGGCCTCTAATCTGTCCAATTTACTTCCGTTACTACTGATATGTAAGAATCTGGTATCATCGATAGAAAAAGTATGGTTTTCACGGTGACAATGATTAGCCGTTTCAGAATAAATTAGAGGATTTTTTAAGGCGGATTTGTGTTCATGAAATCTCTTTTCAAAAGATCTTCCTGTCTTTCCTATATAGAAATTATCAGTCAGCACATAAAAGTTTATATACACAGCACTGTTGCTAAATATTCCTCATCAGGGAGCACAAACAAGACTGAATTCGGAGGTGTGCACCTTGAAACCGGTAGGGTTATACCGTTACAAAAAAGTGAAATAAACAGTGTTTGATAAAAATAAAATAAATCTTGATTGTTTTTAAAAAACATAACCCTTGCATATCAATCACGTCCTTATCAAAACAAGAAAAGTTGACATATAATGTCTTGCTTTTAAGGCAGAGTGGAGTGTGAATCATTTTGTTAGTAGTAAATTAGGTTACGATGTATTTATTGTGCAATGACACTTGAACTGTACTAAAATAATTATCGTCGTTGCTGGGCAGTAGCCCGTATTCGAGGATATCTTTATCATTCCAACGTCAATTCAGTTGGAAAGCTAAGCTGTACCGAGGAATTTGTTTTAATCGAGTGAGCTGTTGCACACCAGGAAACTCACGTCCCCTAGCACTGTACTGAATCCGATGGCACATCTGAAGCGAAACGATTGGAGCACACTGGCATATCTTTTTTTTAAAGAATATCTATGACCGAAGTCATAAGTATACTTATACTCCCGAATACTAGACAAAAAAATCCTGTGTCATTCGAGGGAAGTAGCACAGCGCAGGGTTTGAACCGACGATCTTCCACACGGGAGTCAAGTGTGTTATCACTCGCCAATGCATCTCTACTTAAATAATAAAAATATATTCATACTTCCTAATATGATCATTGACAGTCAATTTTAAACGAATACACAAATATCCTCGAATTAGAATTTAAACAAATACACAAATATCCTCGAATTCAAATTTAAACGAATACACAAATATCCTCGAATTCAAATTTAAACGAATAAACAAATATCCTCGAATTCGATTTTAAACGAATACACAAATATCCTCGATATCGAATTTAAACGAAAACACAAATATCCTCGAATTCAAATTTAAACGAATACAAAAATATCCTCGAATTCGAATTTAAAAGATTACACAAATATCCTCGAATTCGAATTTGAACGAATACACAAATATCCTCGATAAGTAGAATGAAATACCAAATGAATATTTTTGAATATACGTACCAACAATACATTTGTCCTTTTTCTCGTCTGGGTAAAATCCAGGATTGCAAACGCATTTCTTCTCATTAGAGCAGACAGAATTGGCTAAATCGGAACAATCGCTGTTGGTGTTACATGGGTCATTCTCCAAAACGCGAACTGTATCTTTTGGGACATTTTCCTCTGTAACATTAAAAGAAGGTTTGATTTATTCATTTGAACACTTCACTACCACCGGTTGTTCAATAATTATATATATCGGTGAAGCTGTTGGTGTTACATTTGTAATTCTCCAAAACGCGAACTGTATCTTATGGAACCTTTTTCTTTGAAATATTAAAATAAGATTTGATTAATTCAATTGAAGACTTTACTGCCCTGGTTGTTCAATCTTTATATATATTAGTGAAGCTGTTGGTGTTACATTTGTAATTCTCCAAAACGCGAACTGTATCTTTTGGAACATTTTCCTTTGGAATATTAAAATAAGGTTTGATTTATTCAATTGAACACTTTACTGCCATGGTTGTTCAATCTTTATATATAATATATGATAGATCAGTGATGCTGTTGGTGTTACGTTTGTAATTCTCTAAAACGCGAAATGTACCTTTTGGAACATTTTGTCCTGTAAAATTAAAAGAAGGTTTGACTTATTCATTTGAACTCTTTACTGCTCTGGTTGTTCAATCTTTATATATAATATATCAGTGATGCTGTTGGTGTTACATTTGTAATTCCCCAAAACGCGAACTGTATATTTTGGCACATTTTCTCCTGTAAAATTAAAAAAGGTTTGGCTTATTCATTTGAACACTTAACTGCCCTGGTTGTTCAATATTAATAAAGATCAGCGATGGACCAAAATAGAGGCTACCATCCCCTTGGAGACTATGTAAGCCTCATGAGGGGCGCTGGAAGGCAAGAAGGTGGAAGGTGGGTGCTAGGCTGGTGAAAAGGGGTAAATAATACAAATAGATACATCTTACAAATATAGTTGTATAGCAACAAAGTGTTTGTTTCTTAAAGGTCAAAGGGAAAATAAAGGGTCTTTCAAATTTAGCGGTTTTTTTAATTCTTGGATAAAACACAGATGGCGTCGCGAACTTGCCTGGGTCTTGTGACATTTGAGAAGTGTAATAAATGACATTTATAAAAATGGAGTCGTATACAATACAACAAAGCGTTTAAATTGTTGAATTATTTTATGTATTGTAATCTCCGGAAACGGTGATGCTAATTGGCCACCAAGATCATGTGATCTGACACCGTTGGACTATTTTTGGGTTACTTAAAAAACCAGGTCTATAAGAATGGCCCCCAATCAATTCCTTAGCTGAAGAACGAAATTTTTCGCGGTATTGGCGAGTTAGAACCGCAATTATGCCAAAATGTTATCGAAAATTTTGACGAAAGAGTGGACATCTGTGGAGCTGCAAGAGGTGGACATTTGGCGAATATTGTTTTTTGAATTTAAATATCATACATTATACTTTAATGACCAATAAAAAGTTTTTTGAAATCAAAGCAAATTGTGTGTTTAATTCAAGAATTAAAAAAAATAGAATTAAAATAATCGTTCAATTTGAAAGACCTTTTATGAAGTTTATGTATGTAGAATAGATGCGTGTCGTAATAGTTAAATCAGGCGCCCCCTCCTTTCTGTCTACTCCGATAGGGAGACGGTGAGGTGGTATGTACGAGTACATTTGTTTAAATGGTAAAGAAATACTCACCGAAAATACTGCCAAAGGCTAAATATCTCGACCCGGAATTTTTTTTAGGTGTCGATTTTGAGTCTGTGTTCTTTTTTGTCGTTGTGGTTGGTGAATTTTTATCAACGCAAGTCATAGTGACGCTACTGCAGATGGCGTTGGGAATTTTGCAGTCATCAGTGACCACACATTCGTCGTCGATATCTGAAAAGATACAAATAGTTTTTTTTTTCTTTATAAAATAATGGCTCCATTTTGTGGTGGCAACTTTTTTTTTTATTACACCTGGCGAGTTTATTTCCATGTGGCAATCTCTTCCAACCAACCAGAAATATGTTTTAATGGGCCCTAAATGAAAACCAGACTGGAATTCCATTTAAAAAAATCTGGATTCCAACGGGGATCGAACCCGCAACCTCCGGATCGGTAGGCATGCGTCTTACCACCAGGTTGTTATACACAATTATTTTTTAGTTAGATCCCACCATCATCCACGCCGTTATGAGGGGACAAGATAAATCTTTATCCAGCGCAATCTACACGAAGAAATACAAATCTTCCTAAATTGTAATTTATGACACAACAGTGACTTTTACAAACAAATGCACATATGACAATTTACTACAAATTCTAAAAACTATTGACAATAATACAAAACTTTATCTTAAACTTACATGTACAAGAGATACAAGAAAAGCTGTTGTTATAATAAATTACAAAGTCCTTGTTCAAAATAATTTAATATTAATATGTAAATTTTAGTTCAATATATGTGTAGCGATCCTTACTCCCTGTGATCACAGCGCGAGCCGCTTGTTATCGTTTAGCGAGAACGAGACAGCGACATATCTTCTGCGCCTTTCTACACACGTTCAAAATAATATAAATACGAGACGTTCAATAAAATAATTCTTTCCATATTCTGATTACAAACTACGAGATTTATTTAACCTTTCCTTCCCTGTGTTGGGTATCTTCTACACGTTGCTTCTAATAACCATCAATATCTCTATAAATATTATAAATACAAGGTTAAGATTTTAGGTATTCCTCCATAATATATTTACGCATTGATTTAAAAAATAATATTAATAATAATCAGAATTTATCGACTACATCGAGGTGTTTTGTAAAGATCGAAAACAAATTCGCATTTAAACGCTGCGAGTACCTCGTCTTGACGATAGGTGAATAGTATGCGGGAAGCGCGACACTATATTCGCATCTCACTCTTGCATACTAGACTGAATTGCGAGGAGCTGAATTGTCTCAACGTCGCAAGCAAAGGCGTAAGCGCCGGGGTATGCGACTGACGTTCCGCGCCACAGTAGCTTCTAGGCTTGCAAATAGGTTAGACGTACGCCCGTTCCGTGACCGTTTTTTAATGTTTTCAGATGGTTTTTTAATGTTTTCAGCAAATAAATTTCAATTATTATAATTTTTAACTTCAATTATAATTAATTAAGGGGATTATCTATGAATGTTCTTATTTTTCCGATTTAAAATCGCTAATTTTTTATTGCGTACTCACTACCCAACACCGGAGCACGCGTATTATTTTTATCACTGTAAGGGAAGGGTTAAACAACGCTCATCTTAATCATCTCCCCGTTGCGGGACAACCGTCCCTAAAGTGGTGACCCCGAACCCCGACAACTAGAAGACGCAATTGAAGATCCTGGAGCTGTGAAAAGGAATCCAGACAACTAGAAGACCAGGAAAACTGCCAAACTATGGCGAACAAAGACGTCCCTAAAGCACCCGAAACAGCTAACTGCCCGCAGACCGAAAGCGCATCACCGCCACAGCACCTCGCTGGTATCGCACTGTCGATGCGAATCACGGCATTCTGGCGCGACAAACCACGCCTATGGTTCATCACATTCGAAGCCGCCACCCAGGATCTGCACCGGAGCCAGGTCCAGCTAGCTCAGCTGGTCTTCGCTCAGCTTGACAAGCAAGACATCGAGCAAATCGCTGATCTCCCGTACAGCCCGAGCGCGAGCCAGTATGAAGACCTGAAAAGCAGACTCATCTCCGTCTACGAAGAAAGCGAGGGGAGACAGCTGCAGAAGTTATTATCGGAGATGGAACTCGGCGATCAGCGGCCCTCACAGCTGCTACGGCGCATGCGAAACTACCTTCCCTAAATATGTAAAAGTATGCATATCACAAAATATTACCAAATTTTACCAAGTAGACTTACGTAATTGTCGAATACTTATTTTATAGTGGTAAAGAACTTAGATTTGTTTTTAGTGGAACAACGCTTACATAGAACAAGAAGGATTGATTTTTTCGAGAATTTTACGGATAGACCTTAAAATTTAACACACGTCGGCTCACTTGTAGCACGAGATGCAAGTTGCTTCGAATTGAAACCTTCCACATGTTGATGCAGGTTTACTCAACTGTAGAGGTAAAGTATTGTCCTTATAACGGTATAACACTACCAGTTTCCTGGCTTTCACCCCATCATCAGGGGAGCATAAACAAGACTTGTTATGTAAAGTTTTTTTTTTTTTTTTTTTTTTTACCTGGCGAGTTTATTGCCATGTGGCAATCTCTTCCAACCAACCAGAAATATGTTTTTATAGGCCTTAAGTGTTAACCAGACTGGAATCCTATTTTAAAAAATCTGGGTTCCAGCGAGGATCGAACCCGCAACCTCCGGATCGGCAGACAAGTGTCTTACCACCAGGCCAATGTTTATATAATGTTTAGTTATTTCTAATGATAAATAAAAGCACTATAGTTCGGAAATTCTAGGATGAGTCCTGTGACAGCTCACAAATTTGCCCCAATACAACCTTGTAACGATGTTCAGTAATTTTAATTATTTTATCAACTTTAATATAAGCCACAATTCTAATAAATAGCAAGTTATTTAGGTAAACACATTACATAAGGTTGTATTGGGGCAAATTTGTGAGCTGTCACAGGACTCATCCTAGAATTTCCGAACTATAAGCTAGTAACTGTTTGTAAATATTGTTATGATGTTCTAGCGAATATACGAGTATGTATGTATAATATATATATATATATATATATATATATATATATATATATATATATATATATATATATATATTATGTGAAGTAAAGCATTAACGCTGTGGAGGTTTAAACCCATTGTATTTTATAAAGTCAAACGCTGTTTATTCCACTTTATATAACGGTATAACCCTACCGGTTTCAAAGTTTTCCCCTCATCTTCAGGGAAGCACAAAAAAGGCTGTTTGAAATCGAGATCTTAAGCCGCTTTGTAAGTGTACTCGTATTTACGGTGCTGTGAGTGTTTTTTTATTTATTTTGGGACGTTGGACCTTACGAGTAAGTCCCTCATTACAGTAATTCTTATCACCTTCAAGTGTGACGCCGTCAGACCATGAATCCATTTGAGTAGTTACTTCTTTGTCATAACGTGACGTGAAAATCTTCTATTGTAGATCGTACTAGATGGGGACTAATTTGATCTCCCATAACAGCATAAGTGGTGAAATAATACCATTTGATACGCAGGTTTAGCTTTCGTAAGCTATGAACATATTGAAAAAGAATATTTAACATTTGATTACAATCATTAAACGTGATTAATAAATACAAAACAACTTACTTGACGCAATCTTTCTGCAGTCTCCACGTTGTCTTTCATAATATCCGTCCTTGCATACACAGCGTCCATCCTTGCAGTGTATACTCTGCGGCAACTGAGGAAGCGAGCACTGTAAGTCTAAACTGCAAGCCTCTCCGAAGTCAACGGATTTCCAACATCTGCCTTTACTGTAGTGAAAACCTTTGTTGCATCTGCAGCTCTCTGTAATATCACGATTCATTTATCAAAACGACCCATATACCAGGTCTGTAAATATGAAACCGGTATTCACTCATAGATGACTCTAGTTGTCAATGTAGTGACTGTCAAACCACGTCATTGGCGCCTTTTTCTTGTGTCAAAGACTTTTAACTCACAAAAATGCAAGTTTAATACAACTAGGGTGTGGGCTGATAAACATCTGGTGTCCCCGTGGCTGGGTTCGCCCTATATTGGTGGGGTGTATCTTGACCGAGGGGATGCTATTAGATGAGCCCAGACCTTTTGATAGCTTCTGTATTTAATGTATTATCTGCAATTTATGTGTTTTAGAAGTGTTATTTAAATATAATCTGTACATACTATGTTGCTATCAATATAGTAAACCTATTATTTATTTATTTTAACTACGAGTACATATGTTTTCATAGCGTTGAACTCCTGTTTTTGTGCCTGAAAACTACGATTTGCGGATAGCATGCTCGGACGGAAGACAATGCTCTGTGTTTGGTAGGATCAGAAGGGTGTTATCTATTATGAGCCGCTAAAACCTGGTGAAACCGTTAATTCTGAACGCTACCGACAACAAATGATGGATTTGAACCGAGCATTGCGTGAAAAACGACCAGAATATCAAAAAAGGCAACACAAAGTGATTTTGCTTCATGATAATGCACCATCGCACACAGCAAAACCGGTCAAGGAAACGATTGAGGCGTTTAGTTGGCAAATACTTTCACATACGGCTTACTCACCAGAATTGGCTTCATCCGATTACTACTTATTTGCGTCGATGAGATTGACACTTGCTGAGCAGCGTTTCACTTCTTACGAAAATGTACGAACATGGCTCGATGATTGGTTTGCCTCAAAAGAGCAACAGTTTTTTTGTCGTGGCATCCACAAATTGCCAGAGAGATGGGAAAAATGTGTAGCTAGCGATGGGTAATACTTTGAATAAAACATTTTTTACCATTTTCATACAATAAATGTGTATTTTCTATAAAAAAAAATCCGGTTTCATATTTACAAACCTATGTAGGTATTATAATAGAGTTTTTGTTATTTTTGACCCTGTTGCGTATAATGGTCGGCATCTAAGTCATCACAGATATACACATATGTGGTGTGTGAAGCTTTAGGAAGCACTAAAAGACAACATTTTTTCAGTAGTCTTATTTTAGATACTACTAATCAGACCCGCTACACTATATGAAGGTGAGGGTGGCTGAGCACAGAAATGCTTGTGCAACTGACATCAATATTAGATAAAACCCGGGCACGTGCAACGGTGGAGTGAAGAATTTACACTGAAGGCAGCAACGAATTGGGAACTCCCAAATAAATGCAGAGGTAGACGAACACTTATATTTCGAATATGAAATTTATTTACAAAAGTTAAATTTCGAACAGTTTAATTTCGAATGGTTAAATTTCGAATGGTTAAATTCGAAAGGTTAAATTTCGAAGAGTTAAATTTCAAATAATTAAATTTCGAATATGTAATTTATTTTCAACAGTTAAATTTTGAAGAGTTAAATTTCAAATAGTTACATTTCGAATATGTAATTTATTTTCATTAGTTAAATTTCGAGTGGTTCAATTTCGAAAAGCTAAATTTCGAATCGTTACCATTCCCCACAAGGGGCACGAGGTAATCGGATGTATTTTTGATAGCACAGTCACTGATAAATTATTTCGATCTCTGTTATTAACAGCTTTAGGAAGCCTTTGAATACGACCCCTTTTGGGAAGCCTTTTTAAAATTAATGATTACATTTAAACATTACGTACACTACACTCCACCTTGTCCCGAATGTGTTCCTATCACATATCGGAAGATCTATAAAGCATCATTTGCAGTCTTCCTTGGCTGTGGCTGGGGAAATTATCCCCAGCCACCACCTTCATATTTTTAAACTCAAAATATTTGTTTTGTCTTTTATTTTTAATCTGTCAATTATAATGGGTTAGGTTAGGTTAGGTTCCTGACCCGAATGTGTTCCTGTCACATATAGAAAGATCATCGAGTATAAAGAATTATTTGCAGTCTTCCTTGATATGTTATCAACGGTTTTCTTACCAAACGTTTTTTTTTCAAACGTTCGTGATTTAATGGCCGCAGCCACCACCTTTATATTTTGAAAGTCAAAATATTTGTTTTGTCTTTTATTTTTAACCTGTCAATTGTAATGGGTTAGGTTAGGTTAGGTTCCTGACCCGAATGTGTTCCTGTCACATATTATAGGAAGATCTACGAGTATAAATAATTATTTGCAGTCTTCCTTGATATGTTATCAACAGTTTTCTTACCAAACGTTTTTTTTTCAAACGTTCGTGATTTAATGGCCGCAGCCACCACCTTCATATTTTTAAACTCAAAATATTTGTTTTGTCTTTTATTTTTAATCTGTTAATTATAATCGGTTAGGTTAGGTTCCTGACCCGAATGTGTTCCTGTCACATATTATAGGAAGATCTACGAGTATAAAGAATTATTTGCAGTCTTCCTTGATATGTTATCAACAGTTTTCTTACCAAACGTGTTTTTTTTTATCAAACGTTTCTGATTTAATGGCCGCAGCCACCACCTTCATATTTTTAAACTCAAAATATTTGTTTTGTCTTTTATTTTTAATCTGTTAATTATAATCGGTTAGGTTAGGTTCCTGACCCGAATGTGTTCCTGTCACATATTATATGAAGATCTATGAGTATAAATAATTATTAGCAGTCTTTCTTGATATGCTTTCAACGGTTTTCTTACCAAACGTGTTTTTTTTATCAAACGTTCGTGATTTAATGGCCGCAGCCACCGCCTTCATATTTTTAAACTCATAATATTTGTTTTGTATTTTATTTTTAATCTGTCAATTATAATGGGTTAGAACGCCCATGAGGAAAGTCTGCTTTTTTAAAACGGTTCCATAAAAAAAAATATTATAAATAGTATGCAGGGGCTTCAACTTACTGGAAATAGTATCGCAGGTGTAACCAGTTATCATCCTGTAGCACTGGGCCGTGTCTTCACAAGGTGACATGGCGTAAGGGGCCACTGGAAGAGGAAAAAAGCAGCAAATGTATTTTTGTTGTGAACCAAACAAATATTGGGTGAGGCAGAAATAACTCCCCAATTTGCCACCTTCACTGTTCAGGCACTCGTAGTGCAGGGTTATGGACAAGATCGTGAATTTCTGATAGAAACTCACATTAAAAACAATTATTCTGTCATCACAACATATCGATTATTTCATACACACTTCAAACTATGTCAAAACACTGCAGTTCTTGACAAGAAGACCTTGTTGTTATGGATTGCGATATTCAGAGCCAGAGGGTTCACAGCGTTCAAACACCACAAAACATTTAGGCAGTGAAACATGCCGTTACCTAATCTTAACGACGTTCAACCCTTAAGCATGGTGTCGTCTGATCTTAATGTGAGGAAAATATTAAACTCATTTCTTCAGTTTCACCAGTACAAAGTTTGTCTTGATGTACAACTTAAGGAACGCGATCTGACACAAAATTGAGGTACTTAATACAACCAGAAATGATGAAAATAGAGGGATGTGGAACTTCAGGATGAGGGAATAAAAGACACGTGACATTCTACCAAAATGAAGAGTTTGGTCAGAAGACACGTGAAACTCAAACCAAATAAAGACGACATATATATGTCTGTACATATGTGTCTTAACACTTAACCGAAATAAAGTGTTTGGACACAATACACATTAAACTTAATTCAAATGACGATTTGGACAAGATACATATAATTTAATACTCAAATGAAAAGTTTGGACAGAAGACACATAAAACTAATTTAAATTCAGGGCTTAGACAGAAAACACATAGAGCTCAACTCAAACGAAGGGTTTGGACACTCAACCAAAAGGAAGACTTTGTTCAAAGGACACATAAAACTCAACCTAAATGAAAGATTTTGAGAGAAGACATACTTCAATGAAAATTAATTGATATTCAACCAAAATGAAGAATTTGTGCAGATATTAACTTATAGCTTTAGACAGAAGACACATAAAACTACAATAATTAAAATTCAGGGCTTAGACAGAAAACACATAGAGCTCAACTCAAACGAAGGGTTTGGACACTCAACCAAAATGAAGACTTTGGTCAGAAGACACATAAAACTTAACCTAAATGAAAGATTTTGAGAGAAGACACAACTCAATGAAAATTAAGAGATATTCAACCAAAATTAAGAATTTGGGCACATATTAACTTATTGCTTTAGACAGAAGACACATATGTTAAAACAACCCAAATGAAGGTTTTTGAGAGATGATATATGACACTTAATGAAAATTAAGGATAAAGGCATCGACATAAAAAGTTAATTTAAGTGAAAGCTTTGGAAATAATGCATAAAACAAACTCAAATGAAAATGGGTAGAAGAAACATAACACTCAACCAAAATGAAGAGTTTGGTCAGAAGATACATAAAACTCAACCCAAATTATGGTTTTGAGATTTTTGAGATATTTTTGAGTCATAAGACATATGATACACTACGAATATAAGAGTGGGCATAGACATATAAAACCTAACCTCAGTGAAAGCTTTAGAGAGAAGACATAAAACTAATTCAAATAAGAGTGAACAGAAGACGCATAACTCAGAAAACAAATCACATAAACTAAATCCAATTGAAGAGTTTGGACAGGAGACATATAAACTGACATTCACATTAAAAGTTTGGACATATAAAACAAAAAACCCATAAAGCTCAACTCAAACGATGGGTTTGGACTGAATATACATAAAACTTAACACAAAGGAAAAGTTCAGCCAGAACGTACATAAAACTCAATCAAAATGAAGAATTAGGACAGAATACGCATAATATTCAACCCAAATGAAGATCTTAAACTTACAGGGGAGACAGGCCGCTTTGTCGCTGCTCATTAAAGAGCCCTCAGGACAGGTGCATTGCCCTGCCACACAGCTACCGCCATCCAGTCCATAGCAATCCAGTTCTTCCTTGCATGGCCAGTCGGCTGAAATACAATAAAAAAGACCGATGTTATTTTTAAATAGAGCGTATTGTACAAAAACGAATTACCATGTGTATTGGGTTTCTTGAATCTAAGAAAATACGTTTATTTCACTTTGTAGTGTCGTATTTAAAATACCAAGCTTAAAAATTTAAATATTTTACAATTAATGGATTAAAGCTTACATAAAAACTTAACATGAGTTGACTATCCTGACATGCTGGAAACCCTTATAAAACTAGATATCCACTAATTATATATGAGGTTTCTTGAATTTTTTAGCACAGGAAGGGAAAGGTTAACACTGTAAACGTTTAAATACATTAAAATATACTAATGATAGTCAAACACTGTTGGATCAACTTAATATAATGGTATAACCCCCTCATCATCAGGAGAGCACAATAAAGAACATTTTGTTCGAAAGGGTACCAGTATACGCGTTACTAACGGTAAAAGTTGGGTTAAGGATTTTGGGTGTAGGAAGGCAGGAGACAACTTCAGCAAGCAGCAAGGGAAAAGAAACATCGTGAATACTAATCAGGAATATAATCCTGATCTGACTCTATCGTAACTTCACCTGTTTGGTCTCCCCTGACAGAAGCCTTACAAGGACAAACATTCACCTCTGATGAATAAGTAAAGACAGCGGTGCATTCTTGACTTGAGAGGGAATACAAAAGTTTGTTGACAGGTGGACAAAGTGTATCGAAAAGTAAGATTATTTAAAAAATGATGTGTTTGTTAAAAAGTCCTTCTTCTCCCTGGCTCCATCCCAACTCATTGTCTGCGAAGACTGTTGGGATCAGCTCTCCTCGTCCTCAGGTTGTATGCTCTTCTGTCCCGGACTACGTCCCCCAGGCCGTGCCTCTGCATCAGGTTATCTTTTTGCACCACCCATGAATTATTTGATCTTCCTCTGGTTGTGATTCGAGGAAGATCCATGGAGATTGCCTGGTTTACAGTGTGATCGGGTGTTCCGCGTCCAACGTGCCCATACCATCTCAATCGCCTCTCCTTCATCTTACTGTTGATGTCTGTAACACCTAAGCTTCCACGAATGCGTGAACTTTTTATTTTGTCTCTTAGGGACACACCAGCTGACCATTTCAGCAGTTTCTATTTGCCTGGAGTAACAGTTATACATTGTCCAGCATTCGGAGTCATAGAGGAGTGCGGGTCTGACAATCGTTTGGTATACTTTTCCTTTTAACTTTACTGGCATTTTCAGATCACATAGAACTCCCGTGATTGATCTAAACTTCATCCATCCAACACTAATTCTATGTGTTACATCTGCTGCATATCCTCCATCGCTATGGGTGAGTGACCCAAGATACTTAAATGAGTCACAATTTGGTAATGTTTCTCCATCCATTTGCATTACGGGAGTGATATCGTTTATGTTCTCAAATGGTAGGTACAGATACTCTGTTTTATTTCTGCTCAGTCTCAATCAATTGTCCTGTTTGTTTAAAAGTCCATTAAAATAACTTCTACTGCCAAAGTGCGAATAATTTTCGACTAAACCTCGTTTATTAACATACATAAAATGTCGCATCGCTTAAAATAATACAAGAAATTAACTTCTCACCTTTCGTGGCTTTAAAATAACACAAAAACACAAGGAAACAAATTAAAACTTGTTTCATTTTGACACGATTTCACTTTAAAATATAACAAATATTAAACTGAATGATTGTTTTTTCCGTTGTTTTTAGATCAACCATAATCTAGAGGAGACTGAATAATCAAACAATGATGTGATAAAACCAAGCATTGGTATTTTGAACTGAATTTAATCTGACGATATGAAAACAGGTGTTCACAATGATAAGGAGTTAAGTGTCGATAAGCCTATATTATATTATTTTGAATTATTCGATTGTCGACGCATCAATCTTACATTATATGTATTAACCCTTTCCAAATAAGTGATACGAGTAATTGCGACTTCTGGCTATTTCCGAAACTGAAATTGGTGATAAAAGGAAAGCGCTTCGACACGATTACACAGACATCCAGAAGATTTCGGCTTCAATTTCGGAGGCAATCCCGTAGAATGAGTTTCAGTAGTACTTCGAAATAATTTACAACCGCTTCCAGTATTGTGTTGACTCACAAGCAGAGTGCATTTTGAATAAAATGTAATATAAACTAAAAATAAACGATGTCTTGTATTTCATTTCTTGCAAGTCACCTTTCCCGTTAGACATACCATGTATATACCATCACGCCATTTTTCTTGCAGACTTTTCTATTTCGACACAAACCTTAGTCACTTTTATATCCATAAAACTTGAACCTGATAACCTTGAAGTGTGGTATCCCACAGGGTTCGAATTTGGGGCCAATATTTTTTTTTTATTTATTAATAACATAACACTGCTTTTTCCGATTGGACTACGCGGACGTACGTTATTTGGATATAACGAAAAAACAGCTGGACAGCTGATAAAGTACGATAACATCACTTTATACCAGAATGCGCTGAACTGCTCGAACGTAAGAAATAGATGACGAATTCACATACCATCTC
Source organism: Odontocerum albicorne (assembly GCA_949825065.1). Classification (NCBI taxonomy): domain Eukaryota; kingdom Metazoa; phylum Arthropoda; class Insecta; order Trichoptera; family Odontoceridae; genus Odontocerum; species Odontocerum albicorne. The sequence goes on from OX463868.1 coordinate 9,862,662, forward strand.
TATTGTATAATGTCCCATCACTTCCTCTTATCTTGTCTAAAAATTATTGACCTTCCTAGTTTACCGCTCTTCTTTTTTTACGTTGTCCTTTTACTGTCCATGCAGTGAGACTCTGAAACCAGTTACAAACCAATATTAGACTCATTCCGTCCTTGACATTCTTTAAGAAGCAACTGAGAAAATTCTTAATTTCTGGTCAGTAATATAACATGTGTCATCCTTGATTTTTTTCTTTCCTCTCCACCATCCTTTCCTTTTCCTTTGATTGATGATATCTCATTTTTACTTCAATACGTAACATATACTCGTATGTCCATTTTCATAAATATGAATAAACTTGTTGAATATTTTTTGCCACCGTGTAACTTGCATTATTTACTTTTCTTTGGTTGACTGGAAGAGATTGCTGTCTAGCTAAAAACCCTACAAATTGTATTTACAATGAAGTGTAAAATTACGATTTCTCCGTCTTTCCACGATTCCTTCTTTCAGAATAACATTCACTTGATCCAACCACACTTTCCTTGGACTTCTCGCACACTTTCCACTCACATTTGCACTATATATTAGTATTTCTATATTCATTCATTCCACATGTCTAAATCTTCTCAACCTATACTTTCTCTACGCATCATCTTTTCGTTCATAATCATCCCTAATCCCTTAATTCCGTATTCTATTATACAGTGTCACTTGAACTAATCATTATTTTCCTTAGTCTTTCTCTAACCCACCTTCCACTCACATTTGCAATATATCTGTTTTGTTGGTACTTCTTCATTCATTCATTCCACATGCCCAAACCATCTCAGCGTGTTATTTCTTCATCGTACTCAACACATCAGCATTAAATTCACATTCATATCTTATCACTTCATTCCGTATTCTGTCATACACTTCTTGTTTTTTTTTTTTTCGTTTCTACAGCATTGACTTGACTGATCTCATTTTATTTCCATGTCCACGTTTCACTACCATAAGTCAATAAAAACTTCAAAATATAATCGTAGACTATCATCTTTAAAGGTTTTGATATTGTCCGGTTCAAGTATATAAATTTAAGTGGCTCCTTGACTTTGTTTCCTATCGCGATATCTCTCCATCATCTGATATAATATTTCCCCAATAGCAGAATTACTCAACTTGCTCCAATCTTTTATTATTCACTCAAAGTCACATTTACTTTTTGTCTTTCACCCATTTCTATCACCATTACGAGAACTTTGAATTTTTCAACATTTATTCTCAATTCTTTCTCTTAGCATCTCTCATACAAATTACTTATCAAACTCTGTCATTAATCTCCACTCTCTTTTCTGTACTCTCAAAAAGGTTATTTTTAAATATTCCGGGTTTTTTCGGGAAAACTTTCCCGGGAAATTTAAAATATTTAAAAACAAACCGCAGTCCCGAGTTTTCAACATAAAGGGTCTTTTAAATTGAGCGGTTTTTTAAATTCTTGGATAAAACACAGATGGCGTCGCGAACTTGCCTGGGTCTTGTGACATTTGAGAAGTGTAATGTATGACATTTATAAAAATAGAGTCGTATACAATACAACAACGCGTCCAAATTGTTGAATTATTGTATATATTGTAATCTCCGGAAACGGTGATGTTAATTGTCCACCAAAATCATGTGATCTGACACCGTCGGACTATTTTCTCTGGGGTTACGTGAAAAGCCAGGTCTATAAGAATAACCTCCCCGATCAATTCCTGAACTGAAAGACGAAGATATTCGCGTTATTGGCGAGTTAGAACCGTAATTATGTCAAAATGTCGAATTGAAAATTTTGACAAAAGAGTGGAGACATCTGTGGAGCTGCAAGAGGTGGACATTTGGCGGGTATTGTTTGTTTGTGTTTAAATGTCATACATTATACTTGAATGTCCAATAAAAAGTTTTTTTGAAATCAAAGCAAATTGTGTTTTATTCAAGAATTTAAAAAAAATTAATTAAAAAACCACTCAATATTGTATAGTAAGGAAATTTTTTGATAACTTTTCAATTTAAAGTTTCTCTCACGAATTAGCGGCGAATGGTTAACTTGGCTTCTTTAAATGGGCTCAAATTTAAAGTTTTTAATATTTCTCTTCAAATAATGCTTTATAGCATATACATGAACAATTTATGGATTAGCCATACACATCGATGATGATGGATTCAAAAGAGGTCATTTAATTTGTATTAAGATCTGTATTGGTCTATAATTGCATTTTGTTAGTCTTGGCTCCATTTTCTTTGAGGTCATAGATAAAGTATATAGTTCGTGCTTAATCTATGGTTGCCGTAATATATTGTCGTATTTTTACGCTTCTAAAAAGACTACATCCGTTAAAATGAACTGATTTCTATCTTTGTCTCAAATATTATTTATAAAGGGTCTTTCAAATGTATCGGTTTTTTAATTACAACACACGGCGATTATACTTTCTTGGGTAATTTGGAGAATATCGTTGAAAGGTATGGGAAATGTATACTTTATAAGTGAATTCAAATTGATATAGCACCGTTTAAACTCTTCAAGAGTGCTGTACTATAACTCGGGACACGAACCCACTAAAGTGTCTTTCAAATTGAGCGGTTTTTTTTTTAGTTAAATTGTTTTTAATTCTCGAATAAAACACACAATTTGGTTTGATTTCAATTTTTTTTTATTCATAATTGAAGTATAATGTATGAAATTTAAACACAAAAAGCTATATCCGCCAAATGTCCACTTCTTGCAGCTCCACAGATGTCCACTCTTTTATCAAAATTTTCGATGATGTTTTGGCATAATTGCGGTTCTAACTCATCAATAACGCGAATAATTTCGTTCTTCAGCTCAGGAATTGGTTGGGGGTCATTCTTATAGACCTGGATTTTCACGTAACCCCAGAGAAAATAGTCCAACGGTGTCAAATCACATGATCCAATTAGGTCAGATCACATGAGGCCAATTAACATCACCGTTTTGAGAAAACAGTCCAACGGTGTCAGATCACGTGATCGTGGTGGCCAATTAACATCACCGAAACATTTTGGCATAATTGCGGTTCTAACTCACCAATAATGCAAATAATTTTATCCTTCAGTTCAGGAATTAATCGGGGGTCATTCTTACAGACCTAGCTTTTCACGTAACTGCGTTTATTCCAAAATATTGAAATACAAGCTGACAATCTTCTAAACCAGTGTTCCCCAACCTTTTTAGACCTGTGGAACGGTAAAAAAAGGAAAAAAAATTCGCGGACCACTAATACTGAAATAAAAATGGTTTTTTTTATTTAATATTTTTTTAATCTTATATTGTGACAGATGGACATATGAAACTATAATTGACAAATATACATATAACAGTTAAACAATTTTAATTGTAACATTGTCTGATACAATTCAAATTGGACAAAACCCATGGGGTTTTTGCAACAAACTAATGCGAAACCTGCTGTTGATCTTTGCTAACATATTGGATATTCTTGGCTGCAGTGCTGTCTCTGACAGACGAAGTGCTGCATTCACGTCCAGTCTATTTCTTTGTTTCGATTTTATTGAGGACATGGATGAAAATCCTTTAATATTTTTGCATGGCGAATTTCTTGAAATTTGGCATACTGTTTGCGGCCCTGCGGAAAGTCTCTGCGGCCCGGCACCGGGCCGCGGACCACCGGTTGGGGAACACTGTTCTAAACAACGCTGTGAAGTCAAACATATTAGTTATGTCTGATAAAGTCGTAAGCACGATCAATTTCAACAATATGTCATAGTCCAATTCAGTTATTGTGAACTGCAGTTTAACATTTACAACAACAACTTGTTCACTTTACTCCTGTAAGTAGTAAAAGTCATATGAAAATCCATGCAATGCCCATATTAATTACCTTTCTCATATTATATTGCTGTGCAAAACACATAATTATCTACAACAACGTCACTATGAAAGAAAACATCTTTCCGAGTAGGCCTACAAGGATGTATCCAAATAGTTCGAACTAATTATTGATATGACGAGTGATAAATATAAATCTTATCAATGTATAGTTATCATTCCATATAAAGTTATCTAAACGTTTTTGTGTCACTTTTGTTATCTTAACACGTGTGGTTTTTTTGGTGGCATATTTTTAAACAATATAATGCTATATTATTTAAAGTTAAGGCATTAACACTGTGGAGATTTAAATACATTGTAATTTGTTTTATCAAACACTGTTTATTCCACTTTTTTGTAACGGTATAACCCTACCGGTTTCAATGCTTTCACCTCATCATTAGAGAGCACAAACAAGACTGAATTCTGAGGTGAAAGTCTTGAAACCGGTAGGGTTATACCGTTACAAAAAAATGGAATAAACAGTGTTTGATAAAACAAATTACAATAAAATGTTATATATTATTTATAGTCAAGGCATTAACACTTTAGAGGCTTAAAGACATTATAATTTGTTCAGTCAAACACTGTTTATTCTACTTTATATAACAGTATAACCCTACAGTTTCAAGGCTTTTACGTCATCATTAGATAGCAGAAACAAGACTGAATTCGGATGTGTGCACCTTGAAACCGGTAGGGTTATACCGTTACAAAAAAGTGGAATAAACAGTGTTTGATAAAACAAATTACAATGAAATGTTATATATTATTTATAGTTAAGGCATTAATACTTTGGAGGCTTAAAGACATTATAATTTGTTCAGTCAAACACTGTTTATTCCACTTTGTGTAACAACATAACCCTACCAGTTTCAAGCGTTTCACCTCATCGTCAGGGGAGCACAGACAAGACTGAATTTGGAGGTGAAAGCCTTGAAACCGGTAGGGTTATACCGTTACAAAAAAGTGGAATAAACAGTGTTTGATAAAAAAAATTACAAGAAAATGTTATATATTATTTATAGTTAAGGCATTAACACTTGAGAGGCTGAAATATATTATATTATAATTTATTTAGTCAAACACTGTTTATTTCACTTTACATAACAGTATAACCTTTCCGGTTTCAAGGTGCACACCTCATCGTCAGGGGAGCACAAACGAGACTTAATTATGTTCGAACATAATTAAGTCTCGTTTGTGCTGAGTGGGTGGAGAGAGGCAGCAAGCAGCAGCGAGGTCTTAGGTATATATGTGTTTACCAGATGTTCATCCGATGTACTGGCTAAGATATTTCTAGGGACTCTAATCTGTCCAATTTATTTCCGTTACTACAAATATGCAAACATTTGGTATCATCGATGGATAATGTGTGATTTTCTCGGTGACAATGATTAGCCATTTCAGAATAAATTGGAAGATTTGTTTAAGGTGGATTTTAGGTCACGAAATCTTTTTTCAAAATATCTTTAGAAAAGAGACTTCGTGAATACAAATCCTTTAATTTATTCTGAAATGACTTATCACTGTCATCGAGAAAATCATATATTTTCTTATCTAATGGCAAATTCTTACATATAAGTAGTAACGGAAATAAATTGAACGGATTAGAAGCCCTAGAAATTTCAAAGTCAGTTCACCGAGGCGAACATCTGGGCAACACATATATCCCAAAAATCTCTCCGCTACTGGCCGAGATCGTCCCATGCCTCCCTCAGCCCTCAGTCCCCAACCCAGATGTCCCCAACCGTTGAAGCGTATATATCGGTAAGTCAGTGCATCGGGGTGAACATCTGGCAAACACATATATTCCCAAGATCTCACCGTTGCTTGCCGAAGTTGTCTCCTTCCTCCCTCCACTCACAATTCCCAGTCCGATTTATTTATCGATAGAAGCGTGTATGTCGGTACTAGTTCGAATATAATTCAGTCTTGTTTATGCTTTCCTGATAATGAGGTAAAAACCTTGAAACCGGTATCCTTATGTAAAGTGAAATAAACAGTGTTTGACTAAACAAATCACAATGCAGTGTTATTTTATCGCGCAGATACGCTCTTGAAAACATCAATGATCTTGTTAAAATTTCATGTCTTCAACCAGGAGGCTTCGGGTTCTATTTCACATTTAATTAGATCAATCGCAACCTGTATGAGGAGAGTAAGGCGAGTGTTAGATTATGTTAATCAAGGGTAGGGTACCATTTCAAAACATTTTGACTTTCAAAACATTCTGAAAAAAAATTAATTCGAAAAATTATATTAAACTTTTATCTCCCAGGATCCCAGTCTGTTTGAAATTACTCAGGATTTTCCATGCGGATCGTCACTGGTTCGAACCCAGTGTTAGCGCTGAGTTTCATTATACAGCCTCTGTTTAGTATTCGAACGAGCTTTGTTGTCCATAGAGTTCGTAAAATACGTAGTAAAATCCAAATAAAAAAAGAAAAACAAAAGAATCACCTCATATACCCCCTCCACCTTCTTAGAACCGATATGTTACCCCCTTCCACAGTTTAGGCCGGCCGGCCCTAGCCAATGCGTACGTTTTTATGACGTTACAATAAATAATAATAATAACGTGGAATCGATTAGTGGAACAAGGTAAAAAGTACTCTGGCTTGTGAACACACACTTTGTGTTAGCCGCAACGTGCAAGTTATTGTGACGTCAGCACTGCTGAGGTCACGTGACGTCCAGTTGCGTAGAGTGGAAATGTGATATATTTTATAACAACCCCTGTAGCATTCCTCGTACTCATTTCCTTCAAGAGTTTCTAAAACCAAAATTTTGCTCGAGTGATCTCAGCTCTTTCTGATTTTATATTGTGCGGACGTCTGTTTTTATTTGGATGTTACGGAGGAACATGTGAACAAATTAAAGCGTCTTCAAAATTTTTATGTCTGTATCGGACGTATGCGTCACCTAAAATATGATTGATATATTTTCTGGTTATTTGGTATTTTTAAGATGTATAAATTCTTGTTTGATGTTTTTGTATGTATTGAGTGTTTACAATAAGTTGGGTCCGTTTTTTTTCAGATTTAAAAATGAGCACCAAAAGTAAAACAAAGGTAAAGATTATACGTCATTCGAAAGAAAGTTGTCTGCTCTACAAGATATTGTATTTGCTTTTACGTTACATACATTATTTTATTTGATTACAAGCCTTCAAAATGGAATGTCAAGTAGACGAAAGTGAGCATTTTCAACACCTCCTTCTGTTCGCGTTCAATCGAGAAAATAAAGCTGCTCGCGATATTAGCGAAGTGTACGGCGAAGATGCTATGAATGAAAAGACAGCTCGTCGATGGTTTTTGCGTTTCAAAGACGGAAATTTCGACATCAAAAACATGGAGCGTTCCGGACGACCAGTGGATTTCAACGAGGACCTCTTAAACCATATTATTCATGAAGATCCCCTTCAAATCCCCGTATAATTGGTTGAGCAGGAGAATTGTAGTCACATGACCGTATACCGCCATCTTAAATCAATGGGAAAAGTCCAGAAGTTCGGCACTTGGGTTCCACATGTTTTGAGTGAAAACAACAAAAATCAATTGTCGAACGTGAACAGAAGGAGGTGTCGAAAATGCTCACTTTCATCTACTTGGCATTCCATTTTGAAGGCTTGTAATCAAATAAAATAATATGTGTAACGTATGACGTATATACTTTACCAATTTGTTATACTTTTGGTGCTCATTTTTTAATTTGTAAAAACGGACACAACTTATTTCAACACCTTATATAATTTATAACGTTCGTTGATGTACGTGCTGTGTCACGACCGTATTGAAGTATTTCTTATACGCGGCCATCACGCGAGACAGTATCAAAAGTCGGCCGGCCCATGTATGCAAAAACGTGCGAGAATTGTGATATCTCGCAAGTCATGACGGTATGCACGGGTGAAAACAGGCGCTTGCAATGAGCGATGGGCCGCACATAAGGAGCGCAAAAGTCAAAAAAATATATTCTCAGTCTACTGCCTTTTACTTCCGACCAACTTCTACCTGCTAAGGAGGAATCTCTTCACCCTGCTACTTTTTACTGGAAACGGAATAAGTAAACCGGAATATACGAGTATCGAACGGCAGCTACCCACCTATTCTACAGTCTTTGTACGGTGCTGTACAACGTCTAAGATTTATTTTTAACCTTAGAAAATATGAGCATATAATTTAATACAAGAAGGTGCTGAATTGGTTGAACGTGAGGAATACATACATGATGGGTGCACTGAGAATATATAATACAATACAGAATCCCTTAATTTTTTTTGTGCGCTTTCCTTACTATTGTTTTTCTAAACGGTCTGCAGCCGCCACCTTCCTATCCTTACACTTAACTAATATATGTCGAATAATAGTGCCTTTGATGAGAGTCTGTTTTCTTTTTCTCCCTTTCCTGTCAACGTTCCCAGGTTCCAAGTCGCGGCCCTTAGCTTTTCAAACCTTTTTCCTGGACGAATTTGTTTCCTCTGCTTGTCCCTGGAATCCTGCAAGCTGGCTCTGACATGATGTCAGTCTCTGGATCACCGAGGGGAGAATGGACCTCGCTGCCAGACAGGGTAGTGCATCTTTGCGCGTGTTTTTCCATAAAGCTTCGGTTTGTTTGACTGGGTTTTTTTCCACCGATTGTCATCGGACGTGGAACCAGAGTGGCCCAGCTAACTAGGGCTGTATCCGCTGTCATTGATCATGTAATGGCCCATTATCGGATTAATCTAATGAGCCTGGATACCCATTGGCGATGGTTGAGAGTCTGTTTTCTAAACGGCGTTATATGATGTTTCCTTTTAATATTTTTTTTCACCTGGCGAGTTTATTGCCATGTGGCAATCACTTCCAACCAACCAGAAATATGTTTTTATAGGCCCTAAGTGTTAACAAGACTGGAATCCTATTTAAAAAGATCTGGGTTCCAGCGTTATTATTATGTGTTCATACGCACTCAAAATTTTACAATAATTAATTAATTTCAGTAAATGGCACAAATTTGTGGTAAATAAATATTTTAATAGTATGTATAAACGACTTCCATTATTTTTTTAGATTCTATTTATCAAATTTATCACAAACCACCCTTGATATAATCGACCGTGGTGACGTCATAGTGGATAGTTCGGCCCCAAAAACGTCAGATTTGCCAGAAATCTTTTCAAATCTTGCCCCCGCTAAAACCGCGAATAACGAAATTCCAAAATATATGGCAAATAGTACTGGACAACAACCCTTTTTAGGATGATCATACATGCATACCATCATGCCGTCTCCCTATCGGGGTAGGCAGAAAGGAGAGTCTCTTTTAGTCTATCCCAACATGCATCTCTCCATGCCCCTTTGTATGGTCTGGAGCTTTTGTGTGTTCTTTACTGTGAGTGTCCATGTGTCGCAGCCATACGCAAGTGCTGGCAGAATACACTAGTTGTAGACCCTTCGCTTCAAGGATATTACTTTTGAAGATGTTGTTCAAACGTCCAAATGAGCTCCACGCTAGTTTAGTCCTACGTGCTATTTCCTCCGATATGCCACCTACAAAGGAAACCAGTTGGCCCAGATACACATATTCCTGGACAAGTTCTAGCGGCTTTCCATCTACGTTTATTGGTTTTGATATGTATGTATGTTACGTATAGATAAATATGTCAAAAACACTTCACCTCCTACTCCATACTTTGCAGGATAAAGATTTAGTCTTCTCCAATCTCCAGGAACATAAAAAGGTTTCTTTAATAAAACACTTTGAAGATCTGTTCCATCTTTCTTTACCACTGTCAGAATAATTAAGGATCCCTTTCGGATGAAGACCCTTCGGAGAATATATGGCGCGTGAAGAAAAATGTATGTCGAAGGCTTTACGAGTACAACCTGTACGGCGAAGCTAGTGTAGCAAAAAAATTCTTCGACTGCATTGTCTTGAGTACTTGTGAGGTGCTTGGTCGCGCGGTAACGCACTGGACTTTAATGCGGAAGGTCGTCGGTTCAAACCCCACGCTGTGCTTCTCCCTTCGAATGACACAAGGATTTTTTCGGGCTATAAGGATACCTATGACTTTGATCATATCTATTTTTTCGAAAAAAGAAGAAAAAAACGTGTACGTGTGCATCGATTGTCTCATTTCAGGTGTGCCGTCGGATTAAGTACACAGGTGTGTCCGGTAATTTGGCTGGTGTGCAACAGGTCACTTACCTTTAGATGAGAAAAAAAATCGTCATTCCAACGTCAATTAAGTTTGAAAGTGAAGCTGTATAGTGAAGTTTGTTTTTATTTCAAGTAAGTGAACCGTTGCACACCTGCAAACTCACCGGCCACACAGCTGTACAGGGATGATCGGAGCACACTGGCATGTTTTCTTCTTTTTTGGAAGAATAGTTATGAACGAAGTTAGGTTAGTTAAGTTTAGGTTAAGTTAAGTTACGTAAGTTAAGTTAGGTTGTGTTAGGTTAGGTTAAGCTGATAGTAACAAAATAAAGGAAATGAAAGTGATATGTTAGGAAAATTACAATAAGTCCATATGTTAACAACAACACACAGATCATGAGAGTGGTATTTTAGAGAAGTCAAGCATTCTCACTCATTTTAAACTGTTTTGTAATAAATGTCTAAACGAGTATAATCATATCAAGGAGTTACAGCTGTTAAATAATAATATTTTTTAAAGAAACAATTCCTTACTATGACATTCAATTAAATAATAACTTTCATGCTGTAACTATGAGAACAGCTAACGAAAGTCACACACGGATGTAAGCACAACCAAGTGTGACTTTCGTTAGCTGTTTTCATAGTTACTAGTTGTTTGATTTACTCGTATATTTATTATTTGCTCGATACTAAAATTGACCACCGTGAATATCGAGGGTTCTTTATGAGTAACAAAAGCGTGCTGCTAAAAATAGCCCATCGCTGATACCTACGTAGATAAGAAAGGCCGCAAAACCACCGTTGCGGATCCTCGGGATTATCCGCCCTGTAAGAAGCTCGTCCGCAGTACTCCTTAGCCTAATGGAGAAAGTAGAATAGAGACCAGAAGGAATTGAACTCTATTTGAAGTGAAACTTCTATAGGCGCGGTAAGGCAAATTGACCTGAACGTCACGAAAAGTGAAACGGTGTGTTATATTATTATTAAATATTTTATTTATACACAAATTATTATAATCCTAATAATTATTTTAATATTAATAATTATTTATTTTTAATAATAATTAATATTATTTAAATATTATTAAGTGTTTTATATTATTATTAAAATTATTATTATTTATTATTAAAAATTAAAAAATATATATTTTTTGGTATATATTATTTTTATAATAATATATTTAATAATTATTAATTTAATTTTATATTAAATTATTTCATTTTATTTAATATTTATTTTATATGTAATTTAACTTAATATATAATTATAACAATATGTACGCACACTAAGGTCGTTAGTGGACCCATATATAATTGATGAGCAGCATGGCTTCAGAAGAGGCAGATCTACTGAATCCAATCTGATGGTCTTCACCGACTATGCTTCAAGGGCTGTAGATAGTGGCAATCAGATTGATGGTACGTATCATGACTTTGCAAAAGCTTTTGATCGCGTCAATCACAAAAAAATATTAGAAAAACTTGGGATCCCAGGTAACTTGCTAAGGCTGCTGTCAGATTATCTTACAGATAGAAAACAATTTGTTTCACATGGAATCTACAACTCCGATTACTTGACTGCCTACTCAGGTGTTCCGCAGGGGTCTAATCTTGGACCTACCTTATTTCTTATTTTTATTTATGATATAGGTAGAGTTATAAAAAAATCCACATTTCTTCTTTTTGCTGATGACCTCAAAATCTTTAAAAAAATTCGTTCTTATACCGACTGCTTAGACCTATAGTCAGATCTCAACACCGTTTGTGAGTGGAGCCACAATAATAAATTATATTTCAATGCATCAAAGTGCAAAATTATGTCGTATCATCGCTCACACGTCTTGAAATTTCATAGATATACACAAGAATCTACACCTATACCCCGCACAGATAATATTAAAGATCTGGGTGTCTTGTTCCACAGCAATCTCGCGTTTGGTCCTCACATAGAAATTATGTGCAACTTAGCTTATAAAACTCTAGGATTTGTAATGAGAATCTCTAAGTCGTTTGAAAACCAAATGGTGATCAAAACGCTGTTTAATTCGTTGATCCGTAGCAAACTAGAAAGCAATGCTTGCATTTGGAGCCCGGTGGGAGCGCAGAACTTACTCATGGTGGAGAAAATACAAAAAAATATCTACGATATCTCTATATGAGAGAGTTCGAGTCTATCCATGACTTTATCCTACTCAGTTTCTGCTGGGCATGCTCGGGTATACCTCCTTGAGCGTAAGGAGAGATCTGCGTCTCCTGGTATACGTTGGCAGACTCATTCGAGGAGTTGTGAGCTGTCCAGCATTACTAAAAATATTAGCGTTAAATGTTCCTAACAATAACACTAGACTGCACCGGCAAGAACTATTCTCAATAGCATACGCAAGAACGGGTCTTCCAGCCGCTATGCCTGTTGGAAGGGCCTTAACTCTTCTGAACGGGACTGCTCCGGATATTGACATATTTCACATCACATTACCAAAAGCAAAAGTAAATTATCTTCTTAGATTGAGCGCGTTAGAAAGCACTCATCAATATAATATACTTAAGTGACTGTCAATATATGTGTATCATATGTTTGTGTGTATATACTCGTATGTATGCATATACATTATTTTTTATTTTTTTTTAATGTAATTTTTCTTAATTTTTAATATGTCTTGTATTTTTCAATGTAATTGGGCTTAGCCTGTTTTGAAAAAAATAAATAAATATATGTTATAATATTAATAATCAATAATATAGTATTATTATAATATAATAAAAATAATATAATAATAATATAATAATAAATAAATAATTGAATAATTATTTAAAAATAATCAATAATAACATAAAAATATTTATTTATTTAATATTAAAAAATGTTTATTTAATAGTATTAAGTGTATTATATTAAAATTAAAATTATTATTTATTATTATTAAAAAAAAAAAGATTTTTTTTTAAATTAAGAGAGATATTCTTGAATTAAATTCCACATAACCATTTCCTCATCCTAAAAAAAATTGTTAACAAATGGAAAAAAGCGATGCATAAAATCAACTTTTCCTAGGAGCTAAAAAGTTTCACTTCTACCACGCGAGAGTCTCACGCATCTGTTTTTTAATAAAGTCGCTTTTATTGTGTTTCAGAATTGCGACCTACTAATAACATTTCAGTTATATCGACAACACTAAATCAACTGTACTCGTATGTGTTTCTCGACTTTGTGGAACTCTTGAAATAATATAACATACATATCTTAGGGAACTCCTACACAAATATTTTTTTATAACTTCTGAATAATTCTCTGCCTTAAAGCATTCTTCTATTTGGTCGAAATTAATGTTGTAAAGTCGGCAAAAAAACTCAGACGCTTGAAATTTTCAATGTTAAATTACGACTTTGACTCCAAATCCGATTACAATTTTGGAATATATGTAACATATTGCAACTTTATAAATGTACGTAATTACTTGGCGTTCCTACTTAAATGTAGTTTTCTTGCAAATAATGTCCACGACGATTCCTCATCATAGAACACGTTATTTGTACTAGATTGGTACATCGTTCAGTCGAGTCGAACTTGAATTCAGAAGTTGGAGTCGAATTTAGTTTAGCATCCTCCGACAGGTGTTTAAAGAACACTATATGGAAAAACAAGTATTAGGTGTTAACATAAGTTGTGTCCGTTTTTTTTTTCAAATTTAAAAATGAGCACTAAAAGTAAAACATAATGGTAAAGGTTATACGTCATTCGAAAGAAAATTTTCTGCTCTACAAGATATTGTGTTTACTTTTACGTTACATATATTATTTTATTTGATTACAAGCCTTCAAAATGGAATGTCAAGTAGACAAAAGTGAGCATTTTCGACACCTCCTTCTGTTCGCGTTCAATCGAGGGAATAAAACTGCCAAAGCTGCTCGCGATATTTGCGAAGTAAACGGTGAAGATGCTATGAATGAAAGGACAGCTCGTCGATGGTTTTTGCGTTTCAAAGATGGTAATTCCGACCTGAAAGATATGGAGTGTTTCGGACGAACAGTGGACTTCGATGAGGACCGCTTAAACCATATTATTCATGAAGATCCCCTTGAAACCACCGTAGAATTGGCTGAGCAGATGAATTGTAGTCACATGACTGTATACCGCCATCTTAAATCAATGGGAAAAGTCCAGAAGTTCGGCTCTTGGGTTCCACATGTTTTGAGTGAAAACAACAAAAATCAATTGTTGAACGTTAATGAATAATATGGTTTGAGCGGTCCTCACCGAAGTCCACTGGTTGTCCGGAATGCTCCATGTCTTTCAGGTCGAAATTACCGTCATTGAAACGCAAAAACCATCGACGAGCTGTTAGAACCGCAATTATGCCAAAATGTCATCGAAAATTTTGACAAAAGAAAATTTTTACATTTGTCGGATATTGTTTTTTGTGTTTAAATATCATACATTATACTTCAATGACCAATAAAACGTTTTTTGAAATCAAAGCAAATTGTGTGTTTTATTCAAGAATTAAAAAAAATTGAATTAAAAAAACCGCTCAATTTGAAAGACCCTTTATAACGGAAATATCGTTAATCATCGCCCATAAGATTTGGAATAATTCGAGTTTGAATTTGACTTAAATATACGAACTTTCTGGACTACTCAACATGTCATTTTCGTTCTATCGTTTCTTTATAAATGTTGGTATCCATTTGTTTGTTTTATCTGCCATATTTCAAGTTTTATTATAGATGATTTATTAACTTTAATGTTTGTACATGTGTTTCTTACTGTTTATACAAATGGAAATTAAAGTATCGATCATACATGCGTAATCACACAAAACATATCTGTCTGTAGGCAAGAAGATAGAATACCAAATGGGGTGCCTAATTCAATGAAGGCAAAAGAAGGAATACATATTAGGCAGTCGATCGGAGCGTGGTTGTTATTGCGACAGGAGTTTGAGTACTTGAGCTTGCAAGAGGAATGACTTGTAGCAAAGGTTTGTGTGAGCTCTTGAGTGTGGTGTTTTTTGTTGTTTTATATATATATTTTTTTATGATTACGTGCGTTATATTGTGGGATGAAAGTTTTGGTCTGTCTGGAGTGATGAAGTGTGAGGAGTTTGATTTCGCGTGATGTATACATATGTAAACGAGTATCACTGTTTGTCAGGTTGATGAGAATGTGTGACGGGGTTTTATATAATCAAAAATCGGAAAGAAGGGTCGATTTACTTTTTCACGCTATGTCCTCAGTGAGATACAGGCATAAGCCTAGTTTACTGGGGATACGACAAATGAAAGGCGACAAACCCAGATCCATTGAAATTATTTGTCCAAATGAAATTACCTGTTGTTTTTTCGCAAATGATGTATATTTCTTGTCATGTGTAAAATAAAATAAAAATTTATTGTATTACACTTTAATTGTATACAGTACAACCTTGCGGGCTTATTGCTTCATGGCAATATCTTGATCAATAACCAAAGAGAATTATGCTAAAGAGGCCTTAAGTGAAAACCAAACAGAAATCCTTTTTTTTTTCAAAATGTTAGATCCTGTAGGACATTATATGTAAGATCCTGTAGGACAATATATGATAGATCCTGTAGGGCATGATATGTTAGATCCTGTAGGAAATAAAATGTAAGATCTTGTAGGATATAATATGTTAGATTCCGTAGGACATAAAATGTTAGATCCTGTAGGACATAAAATGTAAGATCCTGTAGGACATGATATGTTAGATCCTGTAGGATATAATATGTTAGATCCCGTAGGACATAAAATGTAAGATCCTGTAGGACATAAAATGTAAGATCCTGTAGGACATGATATGTTAGATCCTGTAGAACATAAAATGTTAGAACCTATAGGACATAAAATGTTAGTTCCTGTAGGACATAAAATGATAGATCCTGTAGGAAATAAAATATAAGATACTGTAGGGTATAATATGTTAGATCCTGTAGAACATAAAATGTTAGAACCTATAGGACATAAAATGTTAGATCCTGTAGGGTATAATATGTTAGATCCTGTAGAACATAAAATGTTAGAACCTATAGGACATAAAATGTTAGATCCTGTAGGACATAAAATGTTAGAATCTATAGGACATAAAATGTTAGATCCTGTAGGACATAAAATGTTAGAACCTATAGGACATAAAATGTTAGATCCTGTAGGACATAAAATGCTATATCCTGTAGGACATAAAATGTTAGATCCTGTATGACATAAAATGTTAGATCCTATAGGACGTAAAATATCTCTGAAAGATAAAGAAGAAATAGGCTGGGCACATCTTATTTTATTTTGTCAACATTTATATTTACAATAGTATGATGCTGTGAACATAATTTGTTTATTATTTTTGTACAGTTTAAAAATGTATTATGATGAACTATCCCCTGTGATCGGGTATGGTTAGGTATCAGCAATATAGTATTGTAGATTGATTGCACTGCGCAACAGTCTAGACCAGAGGTTGCCAAGTTTATTTATCTCATTTTCAGAAAGAAAGAAAGAATCCTGTGAATCTACCTTCTTTTAGCAAACAAAACAGAAAGATGCAGTGACAAATTAGCGTTCTTTAATGTATCTATATTCTAACATTGCTCTACAACATTATAAGGTTGTAAATAAGACACATTGAAGGTTGATATTATAAACTTATTTTTAAAATCAACCATAGTAACATTTACAAGGGGCATCCAGAAACTAAGGTTACAAG
Organism: Odontocerum albicorne; assembly: GCA_949825065.1. Lineage (NCBI taxonomy): Eukaryota > Metazoa > Arthropoda > Insecta > Trichoptera > Odontoceridae > Odontocerum > Odontocerum albicorne. Next base: position 9,879,383 of record OX463868.1, read on the forward strand.
GGCTCCTGAGGCCGGGGGATTTTTTTTTGTTTCAAAGTCATCTGGCGTGTAGGGGGGATCCTAACGGTCAGTTTGTTTGGTCCCGCGTGTTTGTTGGGCATTTTGTTCAGTCACAGTAAATTTTTCCGATGGAGAGGTCGTCGTGCGCTCCCGCCAACTCTCGCCCGTGTGAGACCCGCGCGGTCATCAGTTTTTTGACTTTGCAGAACAATACCGCCGCGAATATCTATCGGAAGCTCGTGGAAGTTTATGGTATTGATGAGTCGACAACATGCCACGAAGTGGGTTAGGTTGTTCAGAGAAGGCCGTACTGATATTCACGACGAGGCAAGGCAGTGATTTCTGACGAATTTGTGCAAAAAATTGAAGAACAAGTGCAAAATGATCACCGTGTGTAGCTTGACGACCTTTACGAAGAATTTTCTGACATTTATCGAAATCTTCTTGGTAATATTGTGTCGGAAAAACTTGGTTACAAGAAGTTGTGTGCGAAATGGGTGCCCAGAATGCTCACACCGGAGCACCGTCAAAATCGTGTGACCGCCGCGCGTGAATTTTTGGATCGTTTTGCACAGGAGGGAGAAGCTTTTCTGGACTCTATCGTGACGGGAGATGAGACGTGGGTGTGTCACTATACCCCAACTATTTTTCAACGATCAGGAGGTCGAGGAAGCTGTGAAGAAGTGTCTGAAAAAGCTGGCGGCGGAGGTCTATGACACTGGCATACAAAAGCTGGTGCCCCGACTACAAAAATGTCTCGATCTTGACAACAATTACGTTGAAAAATAGTTTAATATATTTGTAAAGTATCCTGTGAATTTCAATTAAATACAAGCATTTTTCGATCCTACATTAATGTTGTAACCTTACTTTCTGGATGACCCACGTACATTACGTAACAGAGAATTGAGATAACGAAGGATAACATTATAATTAAAACCAGGAATTACATTAAAAATAATCCTAATGAGAAGGATGGTGCTGGTGTTGCATTCAATTTATTAATGTAAGTTTCTGTTATTGCTAGAAGCATTTTGTAAATCTACGTGTTCAGCTGCTTGCATTTGGTTTATTTTTTTAGTAAGATTTAAACCTCTACAATGTTAATACCTTAACTATTTTATCGGACGTATGCGTCATCATTTAATGTGTTAAATGTTGACGCATACGTCCGATATAATATTTATATATTTCTTGGATATTTGTTAAGTAAATTCTTGATACATATTGATATATTTGTTCGATTTTGTTGAAATATTTGTTTGGGTTCGCGCGGCATCGCGACCGTGGTAGAAATGTAGACTTATGAACGAGCGTCGAGACTAGATCGCTGACCGGTCGGTCTAAGCAATGCGCAAAACTCCCAAAAATTGTTGCATTTCGCAAGGTGTAAGCGCTTGCTATGACCAACTGACCGTTCATAAGAGAGGTCCATTTCAATTTTTGATTTTTCTTTTCCTTTCCTCTCCACCATCCTTTCATTTCCTTTTGATTGATGATATCTCACTTTATATGAAAAATAATGTTCGGGTGATTGTCCGTCTTTGTGGGGTTCGTGGGCATGTGCTCGCGTATATGTTTATGGATTTCGTGGGGATAGATAATCATTTGAATGATTTATGCGACCACGTAACTTGCTTCATTTACTTTTGTCTGGTTGGTTGGAGGAGATTTCAACCTGGCAATCAGCCCGCCAGATTGTATTGCAATAAAAGTGTTAAATAAATAAATAAATAACCTGTTGTTTTTCATAAATTACGTACGACTATAAAATTATTTTTCACGTATAAATAAATAAAAAAATAATAAATGTGTATCTAAAGATAAACATAAACTGATGGTCACCATAAAAAAAAAATTTTTTGAACTGTTCAAATTAAAAAATAATACGCAGTTGGCTTTTACGTTCATTTATTAAACTCAACTAAATGTTTCACAAGTATTAATCTTTGTGTAATCATTTTTTTAAAGTGAATATATTTTTTAATGTTTTATTTGTGAAGTTATATAATCATAAATACATAAATTAGTTATTTAATAAAAATGAGTTAATTAAAATTTGTGTATTAGTGTAGTGAACATACATAATAGTTTTATTTAAGTGATTTAAGTTTTATTTTACTTATCCAGAAAAGTAATACCATCTTGATTTATTTATTTAAAAACCAATGTGACATTTTTTTTTTTTTTTTTTTTATCCACTTTGCACGGATTTCTCCTGTTACACAAAGAGGGTCTGCTTCTAGAGTTAGCTTATTCGTTAGGAATAATATCAGCCAGGATTCTTCTCATACTGCTAGACGGTGTCGAGACTATATCAACAGTGTCATTCAGTTGGTTCAATATCTCTATACCACGCGTGACTGAGTGTTTAGCCATTATATTCGTCCTGTAAGTTGGTATGTAGAACAGAGGGTGATTCCTTGCACGGATATATTTATTGGGTACATATAAACTTAGTGCTTCTAGAATCGCGGGACAGTTAAAGGAACCTTGGAAAACCTTTATTAGGAATATCGCAATGGATTCTTGCCTTCTTGTTTCAAGGCTTCTATAGTTACACACCGTGAGAAGTTCGACATGGTGAGCATAACATATTTTGGATAATCGCCCTTTGTTCTGTACCATAGATATCTGAGGAATTTTTTTTGTATTTGTTCTATATTGTTTTTATATTTGAGCTGGTGAGGAGCCCAAACCGTAGATACATATTCTAATTTGGTTCTAATTAGATAATTATATAAGTTTCGGAGGATATCGGTGCTGTTAAATTCTCTTGATATTCTCATTACAAAACCGAGTAGTTTGTAACAGTCCGATATCAAACGTGAGACATGGTTAACGAACGTGAGTCCGACATCAAAGGTTACGCCCAAATCCTTGAATTCAGAAACTCTGTTTAGTGCCACTCCCTGTATAGTATACTGATGGTGGATTGGTGAAAACGATCGACTATAAGATACACACACATTTATTAATGTTGAACAGAAGATGATTTTGCTCACTCCAGGAGACTAGGGAGTCACTCCAGGAGACTAGGTCCTGTTGTAACTGTGCACAGTCGTGAGGTGAATTGATCTTTTTGAATATTTTCAAGTCATCGGCGAACAATAAACATGTCGAATGACTTATAGAATTTTGAATGTCGTCTATTAATATGAGGAATAGTAGGGGACCTAAATTGGATCCTTGTGGTATACCAGATCTTGCGATAAATTCCACAGAAGACTTGTTACGGATTGTTACGTATTGAGATCTTTCTTTTAGGTAAGATGCAAATAATCCAATTAGATTATCGCTGAAGCCAAGTTTGTGCATTTTCTTAAGTAATATATCGTGATCAACTTTGTCGAAAGCTTTCTGAAAGTCTGTATATATTACGTCCGTTTGTGAAAGTTCGTCTAAGTTTGACGATCTGTTGTGTGAGAGAGAGAAGGTTAGTAACAGTCGATCGTTTTGGCAAAAAGCCATGCTGGTTTCCAATAAGTCTTGTTGATACTTGGTGGGTCAATTGGTTGCACAGTATAGTTTCGAAAATTTTTGGAAGCAAAGAGAGAACAGCTACAGGTCTGTAATTATGAGAGTCTAACGGGTCTCCCGATTTGAAGATAGGGCAGACCCTGGTTGTCTTCCAGCTTACGGGAAATGTATTGGTATTTATGCTCAAGTTAAATATGTAGCAGATGGGATCACACACGTATTTCGCACAGACTTTGAAAATGTCGGCTGATAACCCATCTGGTCCGATTGCTTTGTCGGTTTGCAAGGAGTTTATGCTTTTCAGCACTTCTTCCCTAGAAATAGAATGGAGCGATATGCTTCTGCTGTCTGACGAACTGTTTAATATATTTTTTGTGTCATATTTGGCCGCTGAATCTAGGTAAACTGATTGAAAATATTGTGCAAAGTTTTCTGCAATCTTTTGGGAGTCTTCGGTTATACTGTCTCTCAGTTTCATAGATTTGAAGCTAGTTTTATTCGTTTTTCTATTTTTTACATGATTCCAAAGATTCGAAGGGTTTCCTCGGATGTCGGTCTCTATCTTGGCTAAATACTCATGGCGCGATTGTTTTATTTGAGTTTTTAATTTGGCTCTCAGCCTTGAGTATTCTAAGTAATCAGCCTGGTTTCTGCTTTGAAGATAATTGTTATGAAGTTTATTTTTATTTTTGAGATCTCGGATTATATCGACATTGAACCAAACTGGATAGTTGGGCAAATTTGGTAGATTATGTTTCTGTGGGACGCAGATATCTAGCGTTCCGTAAATGACACTATGGAAGTACTCTACGGCTTCGTCAATATTATCTATGCTATACAGGGTGTTCCAGTCGAAATGTAGTAAAATATTCTTTAAGAGTAAAAAATTTGCCTTATAGTAGTTATATGTAGGGCGGGAGTTGCGTGGGGAGGGGGGAGGAGCCCTGGGTGGCGAAGGGCGATACTTGCGACCCCTCCCACGGCCCACACATCTCACCCGGATCTTCACGGAGAGTGTCGGATGATGTCTATCTTCCTTTTCAAAGCATTCCAACGATCTGTCCACCTTGCAGTTGGTATTGCTTAATACTAGGTCCAGCATATTTCCGTATTCGTTATTTATGTGATTGTATTGGACAAGATCGTTGGACTGAAGAAAACAGTCATAATCCAACAATACTTCCATGGATTCGTTATTCAAATTAAAATTTCCTATAATTAAAACATTTTTGTTGCGTAACTTAAGATTGTCCGAATTCATAGACACATAAAATCTTTGTCTGGTTTCATCGGCACCCGTGCACTCGAAGTAAACTACACAAATATATATTGTTGTATTGTTTATCCTGCACCTCACCCAGATGTCTTGGTCCTTTGAAATGTCTAGCTCAAATATGCGTTCACAGGGAATCACTTTAATAAGATTCATGTGTGAGTGGTCTTAACCCTTTCTTCCCTGTGATGTGTAACTAGTACACATTGCTTCCTGTTGCTTTCCTGTGATGTGTAACTAGTACACATTGCTTCCTGTTGCTTCCCTGTGATGTGTAACTAGTACACATTGCTTCCTGTTGCTTCCCTGTGATGTGTAACTAGTACACATTGCTTCCTGTTGCTTTCCTGTGATGTGTTACTAGTACACATTGCTTCATGTTGCTTCCCTGTGATATGTATCTAATACACATTGCTTCCTGTTGCTTCCCTGTGATGTGTAACTAGTACACATTGCTTCCTGTTGCTTCCCTGTAATATGTAACTAGTACACATTGCTTCCTGTTGCTTCCCTGTGATGTGTAACTAGTACACATTGCTTCATGTTGCTTCCCTGTGATGTGTAACTAGTACACATTGCTTCCTGTTGCTTCCCTGTGATGTGTAACTAGTACACATTGCTTCCTGTTGCTTCCCTGTGATGTGTAACTAGTACACATTACTTCCTGTTGCTTCCCTGTGATGTGTAACTAGTACACATTGCTTCCTGTTGCTTCCCTGTGATGTGTAACTAGTACACATTGCTTCCTGTTGCTTCCTTGTGATGTGTAACTAGTACACATTGCTTCCTGTTGCTTCCCTGTGATGTGTTACTAGTACACATGTGTACTAGTTACACATCACAGGAAAGGAAGGGTTAACAATTATGAAGAATAGAGACCAACTTGAGCGCAGTATGTTCGAGTCAGATAGGAAACTGATGAAAAGACTCAAACACGAAGATCTGGAGACTGCGTTGGTTGTTTGGTTCAAACAAAATATGTCTCAGAATTCTCCAATATAGTGGAGTACCTCTGTTTGTAATTTACAAAGTTTTTTTTTGTATACTTCTTTAACCCTTCCTTCCCTGTGATGTGTAACTAGTACACATTGCTTCTAAACACTTTAATATCTCTATACTTAGTTAACCCTTTCTTCCCTGTGATGTGTAACTAGTACACATTGCTTCTAAACACTTAAATATATCTATACTTAGTTAACCCTTCCTTCCCTGTGATGTGTAACTAGTACAGATTGCTTCTAAAAACTTTAATATCTCTATACTTAGTTAACCCTTCCTTCCCTGTGATGTGTAACTAGTACACATTGCTTCTATACACTTTAATACCTATATACTTAGTTAACCCTTCCTTCACTGTGATGTGTAACTAGTACACATTGCTTCTAAACACTTTAATATCTCTATACTTAGTTAACCCTTCCTTTCCTGTGATGTGTAACTAGTACACATTGCTTCTAAACACTTTAATATCTCTATACTTAGTTAACCCTTCCTTCCCTGTGATGTGTAACTAGTACACATTGCTTCGTTACACTTTAATATCTCTATACTTAGCTAACCCTTCCTTCCCTGTGATGTGTAACTAGTACACATTGCTTCTAAACACTTTAATATCTCTATAAATATAATAAATACTGGGTTCAGATTTTAGGTATTCCTCCGTAATACATTTACGCATTGAATGAAAAAATAATATTAATAATAATTAGCACGTATCGGCCACATCAGAGATATTTTGTGAAAATCGGGAATAAATTCACCGATACAATCAAACGTGTGCCAGTGTGTGACGTAGGTATATCCATTCTAAAAAAACCGATATGGGTGAGGAAGCGACGCTATTCACGTCTCACTCTACTTCGATATATGGGAACGCAAGAAATAGAATCTCTGTTCAGATTTGTGTTTCTTCCTTTGAGGTATAACATACACAGTGCTAGTCCGTATCAGGTCTCAGTCGCTCTAGCGCATTCATTTGAGGTGGTCTCTTCGCCCGTTTTGTGAACGTCATGCGATGTTTTTTGTCATGTTTTCAGTAATTAAATTTAAATTATTATCACTTTTGACTTCAAATTTAATTAATTTAAGCGATTGGCTATGAATATTCTTATTTTTCCGATTTTAAATAGCTCATTTTTACATGTGTATTGAATACACAGCACCGGAACGGGCGGATATTTTAGCACAGGAAGGGAAAGGTTAAAGATGATGAGAGAGATGTAAGAATAAGTGAATGATGGGAGAGGTGTAAGAATGAATGAATGGTGAGAGAGGGGTAAGAAATGAGTGATGTAAAAATGTATTTAGACTTCTGTATTCGTTCGTTGGATGGTATGTTGTCATTACAATAGTCGAGGATCCCCTTGCTATTGCAACGTCAATTCAATTGTGAAACAAAACTGTACGGTATAAAAATTACGTCATTATATAAAAAAATATCTGCTCTTTCCGATTATGAACTATGCGGACGTATGTTATTTGGATGTTACAGAGGAAAACCTGGACAAATAACAGCGTCTTCAATATTAGTCAAAGATTTGTTTTCAACCTATGAAAGTACGATTATATAACTTCATACAAGAAGGCATTGAACTGGTTGAATGCACAAACTGTCTATTGTATAATATCTTTGACTGTCCCGCCCCCCCCTCTTATCACGCCGAAATTTTTCAGCGTCTTTCCAATCACGGGTTAGCGCTACGCTCAAACAGAGATTGTTTATTGGCCTTTCCAGTTCACCGCTCCTCTTTTTTACGTCGTCCTTTACTGTCCATGCAGTGAGACTCTGGAATCAGTTACAAACCAATATAAGACTCGTTCCATCCTTGGCATGCTTTAAGAAGCGACTGAAAAACTCTTAATATCTAGTCAGTAAAATAACGTGTTTCATTCCCGATTTTTCTTTTCCTTTCCTCTCCACCATCCTTTCCTTTCCTTTTGATTGATGATATCTCACTTTACATGGAAAATAATGTTCGGGTGATTGTCCGTCTTTGTGGGGTTACTTTAAAATAATAAAAACTTGTTTTAGGTACAAACCTCAAGATATCTCTTTGTTACTTCAAGAATTTTTAATAGACATATGGATAAAGTTTCCTTTGTAATTTGTTGTAATAAAATTTAATAAAAATGTACCCAAGAAAGCTGAGTTATATGAGATGCCTGATAATATTCGCAATAGGCATGGCCTTGTATTTCTGTCTATTCATTTTGGAAAAAAAGGAATGCACACCAAAGAACAACGAAATCCACAATCAAACAATACAAGAAGATTTCCTACAAATACAAAAAAGAGTGGACAACAAGATAATCGAACTCAATGAAACAAGAAAAATGATTGCAGAACTGGTCAATGAAAATATACTAAGCATAGACACAGAAGAAGAAGTCGGTTATTTAGAATCAGAATTCACGGAAGATCCAACGGAAATGATCAAGATGTATGAAATAAACGATAAATATGGACTTTTAGGTGTGGATAAGAACACAGATGAAACCATTTATTTTGAAGAACACAATTTGATAAACGATAAAATTGAAAGTAATGATAAAGTCGATTTAGAAAATGGAGAAGAAAAGGAAGAAGAAGAAATGGGGGAAGAAGAAGTTATACAAGCGACTAAAGAATATATTCAAGATGATACAGTAATGGAAATTGATACTTTGCAGAAGCTGTCAGAGATGAAATGTAAAGACAGAGACTATGAGAATAGTATTGAGTTGAAAGGGGACTTTTGGGTTATGTATAATTTTGTAAGGGCAAACCATGGCCCACTTACCTGTTATGAAGATGTTACATTTACAACACACGGCGATTATACCTTCTTGGGTAATTTGGAGAATATCGTTGAAAGGTATGGGAAATTTATACTTTATAAGTGAATTCAAATTGATATAGCACCGTTTAAACTCTTCAAGAGTGCTGTAACTCGGGACACGAACCCACTAAAGGGTCTTTCAAATTGAGCGGTTTTTTAAATTAAATTGTTTTTATTCTTGAATAAAATACAAAATTTCCTTTGATTTCATAAAACTTTTTATTGGTCATTGAAGTATAATGTATGACATTTAAACACAAAAAAACAATATCTGCCAAATGTCCACATCTTGCAGCTCCACAGATATCCACTCTTTTGTCATAAATTTCGATGACATTTTGACATGATTGCGGTTCTAACTCACCGATAACGCTTATAATTTCATCCTTCAGCCCAGGAATTGATCGGGGGTCATTCTTATAGACCTGGTTTTTCACGTAACCACAGAGAAAATAGTCCAACGGTGTCAAATCACATGATCCAATTAAGTCAGATCATATGAGGCCAATTAACATCACCGTTTTGAGAAAACAGTCCAACGGTGTCAGATCACATGATCTTGGTGGACAAATAACATCACCGAAACATTTTGGCATAATTGCGGTTCTAACTCACCAATAATGCAAATAACTTCATCCTTCAGTTCAGGAATTAATCGGGGTTCATTCTTATAGACCTGGCTTATCACGTAACCCCAGAGAAAATAATCCAACGGTGTCAGATCACATGATCCAATTAGGTCAGATCACATGAGGCCAATTAACATCACCGTTTTGAGAAAACAGTCCAACGGTGTCAGATCATGTGATCTTGCTGGCCAATTAACATCACCGAAACATTTTGGCATAATTGCAGTTCTTACTTACCAATAATGCAAATAACTTCATCCTTCAGTTCAGGAATTGATCGGGGGTCATTTTTATAGACCTGGCTTTTCACGTAACCCCAGAGAAAATAGTCCAACGGTGTCAGATCACATGATCTTGGTGGGCAATTAACAGCACATAAAATAATTCAACAATTTAGACGCGTTGTTGTATTGTATATGACTCCATTTTTATAAATGTCATACATTACACTTCTCTAATGTCACAAGACACAGGCAAGTTTGCGACACCATCTGTGTTTTATCCAAGAGTTAAAAAACCGCTCAATTTGAAAGACACTTTATTATTAAAAGAAATCATGACTAGAAAAAAATAGCGGCCATGCGATTCACATATAATACTTTCTATGTATACAGTATACAACCTTGTGGGACTTTTGTCCTGCGTCTGTCTGTCTTTATCAACGAAACAGAAAGATTTTTATGAGGCCTTAAGTCACTGTCATTGCTGAGCCTTGTAGTCGAAGAGTCCTTCGCCATTCCAACGTCCATTCTGTTGGAAATCGAAGCTCACTTCCACTCAGGCTGTTATGGGGGATAAAATGAATTCCCATTTAGCGCGATGTACACTAGAAGATCCAAATGTTTTTTATTTTTTTATAATCGTGACGTCAAATAGTGACGGTAATCGAAGCTGTGCCGTGGTGTTTGTTTTAAATGAGTAAGCTATTGCATACCAACAAACTCTCTAGCTACACCGCTGTACTTGATCCGATGGCACGCCGAAGTGAGACGATAGATTTTTTTTAATTTCTCTAAAAGTCTTCTTAACGTATTTCTGAATAATTGGAAGAGATTGCCTTCTTCTTCCCAGTATCATGTCAGGTCCCCACAACGTTGACTATCACCTGAGAATAGACATATTTGTCTCCGGCAGCCTGAAAAAGATCCCCAAAGCTCCTTATGCCAGTCCAATCAAGTACTCGTATATTGCGGAGCCAGGAGATTTGCCTCCTGCCGACACCTCTTTGGCCTTCTATTTTGCCTTGGATGATCAGGTGCAGTACTTTGTACTTTGCTCTTCTAAGTACATGACCCAAGTAGGACACCTTTCGGATTTTAATATTAGTCAGCCACTCTATCAATTTTGGCTCTTTGAAGAACCCTCGTGTTGCTGAACATATCCGTCCAGGGTATCCGTAGCATTCTCCGGTGCATCCACATTTCGAATGCTTCCAGTCGATTCATACTACTTACTTTGAGGGTCCATGATTCCACTCCATGCAATAACACTGGCCAAACTTAGCATTTGACTAACCGTTGTCGAAGTTTCAAGTTTAGATTATCATCGCAGAATACGCTTCTCATTTTATTAAAAGACGCACGCAATGTTTCAATTCTGCACTTCACTTCGGTTTCTGGGTCGAGGTCTTCCACTAGGATACTTCCAAGATTGCTGGAGAGGTTGCCACATGGCAATACACCCACCGGGTTGTATTTACTGTATACAATGAAAGTGTCATATACAGTACTAAATTCATTGTGAAATGAATTAATAAGTGTTCAACATATATCATATTTCTCAACTATTTATTCTGCAGATGGAATGGTCCAGTGAGCGTAGCTGTATATGGTCCAGGGGAAGATTTCTCCCCAACAATCGATACCATCAGATACTTGAGAGACTGCTCTCAAGCTGCTGAGCATATAAAGAATTGGGTGACCTTTCATATTTTCTTCCATAAAGACCACCTGCCGTTGGAGGTAACATTAAATTATAATAAAAAATAAAATTCAATTTAAATAAAACTGTTTAGAGAGTAAACTCTCTCCAAAAACGCTTTCGTATCAAACCGGGATCATTTCGATTAAAAATTCCCTCAAGATAGAAGGTAGAAACGTGTATTTTTTTACTTATTAATACTTTCTTGTCCTCATATACGAAAAATATCCCCAGAACATCTGTTATAAAGAAGGTTTGACAGCCTGGTACAAATATCCCCAGAATTTCTGTTATAGAGGAGGTTTGACAGCCTGGTACAAATATCCCCAGAACATCTGTTATAGAGAGGGTTTGACAGCTTGGTACAAATATCCGCAGAACATCTGTTATAGAGGAGGTTTGACAGCCTGGTACAAATATCCCCAGAACATCTGTTATAGAGGAGGTTTGACAGCCTGGTACAAATATCCCCAGAACATCTGCTTTAGAGGAGGTTTGACAGCCTGGTACAAATATCCCCAGAACATCTGTTATACAGGAGGTTTGACAGCCTGGTACAAATATCCCCAGAACATCTGTTATAGAGGAGGTTTGACAACATGTTACAAATATTCCCAGAACATCTGTTATAGAGGAGGTGTGACAGCCTGGTACAAATATCCTCAGAACATCTATTATAGAGGAGGTTTGATAGCCTGGTATAAATATCCCCAGAACATCTGTTATAGAGGAGGTTAGACAGCCTGGTACAAATATCCTCAGAACATCTATTATAGAGGAGGTTTGATAGCCTGGTATAAATATCCCCGGAACATCTGTTATAGAGGAGGTTTGACAGCCTGGTTAAAATATCCCCAGAACATCTGTTATAGAGGAGATTTGACAGCCTGGTATAAATATTCCCAGAACATCTGTTATAGAGGAGGTTTGATAGCATGGTATAAAAATCCCCAGAACATCTATTATAGAGGAGATTTGACAGCCTTTTATAAATATTCCCAGAACATCTGTTATAGAGGAGGTTTGATAGCCTGGTATAAATATCCCCAGAACATCTGTTATAGAGGAGGTTAGACAGCCTGGTACAAATATCCTCAGAACATCTATTATAGAGGAGGTTTGATAGCCTGGTATAAATATACCCAGAACATCTGTTATAGAGGAGGTTAGACAGCCTGGTACAAATATCCTCAGAACATCTATTATAGAGGAGGTTTGATAGCATGGTATAAATATCCCCAGAACATCTGTTATAGAGGAGGTTAGACAGCCTGGTACAAATATCCTCAGAACATCTATTATAGAGGAGGTTTGATAGCCTGGTATAAATATCCCCAGAACATCTGTTATAAAGGAGGTTAGACAGCCTGGTACAAATATCCTCAGAACATCTATTATAGAGGAGGTTTGATAGCCTGGTATAAATATCCCCAGAACATCTGTTATAGAGGAGGTTAGACAGCCTGGTACAAATATCCTCAGAACATCTATTATAGAGGAGGTTTGATAGCCTGGTATAAATATCCCCAGAACATCTGTTATAGAGGAGGTTAGACAGCCTGGTACAAATATCCTCAGAACATCTATTATAGAGGAGGTTTGATAGCATGGTATAAATATCCCCAGAACATCTGTTATAGAGGAGGTTAGACAGCCTGGTACAAATATCCTCAGAACATCTATTATAGAGGAGGTTTGATAGCCTGGTATAAATATCCCCAGAACATCTGTTATAGAGGAGGTTAGACAGCCTGGTACAAATATCCTCAGAACATCTATTATAGAGGAGGTTTGATAGCCTGGTATAAATATCCCCAGAACATCTGTTATAGAGGAGGTTTGACAGCCTGGTAAAAATATCCCCAGAACATCTGTTATAGAGGAGGTTTGATAGCATGGTATAAATATCCCCAGAACATCTATTATAGAGGAGATTTGACAGTCTGGTATAAATATTCCCAGAACATCTGTTATAGAGGAGGTTTGATAGCCTGGTACAAATATCCTCAGAACATCTATTATAGAGGAGGTTTGATAGCATGGTATAAATATCCCTAGAACATCTGTTATAGAGAAGGTTAGACAGCCTGGTACAAATATCCTCAAAACATCTATTATAGAGGAGGTTTGATAGCCTGGTATAAATATCCCCAGAACATCTGTTATAGAGGAGGTTTGACAGCCTGGTAAAAATATCCCCAGAACATCTGTTATAGAGGAGATTTGACAGCCTGGTATAAATATTCCCAGAACATCTGTTATAGAGGAGGTTTGATAGCATGGTATAAATAACCTTAGAACATCTATTATAGAGGAGATTTGACAGCCTGGTATAAATATTCCCAGAACATCTGTTATAGAGGAGGTTTGATAGCCTGGTATAAATATCCCCAGAACATCTGTTATAGAGGAGGTTAGACAGCCTGGTACAAATATCCTCAGAACATCTATTATAGAGGAGGTTTGATAGCCTGGTATAAATATCCCCAGAACATCTGTTATAGAGGAGGTTAGACAGCCTGGTACAAATATCCTCAGAACATCTTTTATAGAGGAGGTTTGATAGCCTGGTATAAATATCTCCAGAACATCTGTTATAGAGGAGGTTTGACAGCCTGGTAAAAATATCTCCAGAACATCTGTTATAGAGGAGATTTGACAGCCTGGTATAAATATTCCCAGAACATCTGTTATAGAGGTGGTTTGATAGCATGGTATAAATATCCCCAGAACATCTATTATAGAGGAGATTTGACAGCCTGGTATAAATATTCCCAGAACATCTGTTATAGAGGAGGTTTGATAGCCTGGTATAAATATCCCCAGAACATCTGTTATAGAGGAGGTTAGACAGCGTGGTACAAATATCCTCAGAACATCTATTATAGAGGAGGTTTGATAGCCTGGTATAAATATCCCCAGAACATCTGTTATAGAGGAGGTTTGACAGCCTGGTACAAATGAGCAGTTGTAAATTTTTCATCTCCACTTTTTCTTACAAATTGTGATCGAAGTCTTTGATTAAAAAGCGTGTCTCATCTGAAAACAACATCTTATTTATTTATTTATAATAACTTCATTGTTAAAACAATCTAGCAGGCTTATTCCAAAGCAGCAATCTCTTCCAACCAACCAGGTAAAAAAATATTTAAATGACTTTATGAAAGTGATGAACTTGTGCATACTCGTAATTTATTTTACACTTGACAAGAAATATACATAATTTGCGGAAACACAAGTCATTTAATTTGGACACAATTTTATTGTATCTAAGTTTGTTGCCTTTCATTTTTCGGGTCCCCAGTAAACTAGGGTTTTGCCTGTATCTCACTGAGGACATATAGCATGAAAAAATAAATCGATACTTCTTTCCAAAATTTGGATTATGCAAAACCCCGTTGCACATTCTCATCAACCTGACAAACAGTGACAGTCAATTACATATGTATACATCACGCGAAATCAAACTCCTCACACTTCATCACTCCAGACATACCCAAAACATTCATCACACAATATACCACACACAATCATAAAGCAAAAAAAAATACATTTATACAAAAATATAAATATAAAACAACAAAAAACACCCCACTCAAGACCTCACACAAACCTCTTCCACAAGTCATTCCTCTTGCAAGCCCAAGCACTCAAACTCCTGTCGCAATAACAACCACGCTCCGATCGACTGCCTAAATTGTTTTCCTTCCTTTAACTTTATTGAACTCGGCACGCCATTGTATGTCATGGGAGCTAAATAGGCATATTGCCTTTGGGCAAAATATGTATAAACTCTAGGGATGGTGAACATTTGATCAGTTGCCATGCGTGTCATGTGTCTCTGCTGAGTTTGCATCTTCCCTTCTTCTCGATGGTAGTGCCAGAGAATGGATTTGAGACGTAAATAGGCTATGTTCAGGACCCGATACTCCCTGAAAAGCTCCGCTGTGGGATACCGGGCGGGAAGTTTATAATTATTTTTATAATCAATTTTTGGGAAACCTGCAATATGTGTTTTTGTGTTAAGGTGCATCCCCCCCCCCCCCCAAACTGACATACCGTAGGAAAGTGCTGACTGACACAAGGCAAAGTATATACTTTTAAGAATATTTTCACTGAGCACATTTCGAATCATACCGAATATGTATTCTTGTAATAAAAGTAGAAATGAGATATCATCAATAAAAAGCAAAGAAAGAGTTGCAGCAGAGGAAAGAAAAATCAGAAATGCAGTGCGTCATATTACTGATCAGAAATTAAGAGTTTTTTCAGTCGCTTCTTTAAGTATTGCAAGAACGGAGCGAGTCTAACATTAGTTTATAACAGGTTCCAGAGTCTCACTGCATGGACAGTAAAGGATGACGTAACAAAATAAGAGCAGTGAACTGGGAAGGCCAACCAATAATCTCTATTTGTGCGTACCGCAAGTCCATGATCGGAAAGATACTGAAGATTTTCGGCGATATAAGAGGGGGCGGCGGGATCTATGGAGAGGGTTAATATTACACAGGGTGACCCATGAAAGGTTGAAGCATATACATCGTTGTACTGTGCACACTGCCATCGTCGCCATGGCAGTGTGCACAGTAGCTCCATCCTGTTGGAACCATATCTCCTGATTATCTTCGACCGCTGGGCGTAAAAAATTGAAGCATTGTCCTATACAGGGCCCCGTTAATTCTTTCTGGCTAACCTTCCTCATTTTCAAAGAAATAGGGGCTGATAACTCTTTCAGCCATAACACCGCACTAAATAGTGCATTTTTGGGGATGCAATTGATGCAGATGTACCCCAAAACCTGCAGTTTTGTTTGTTGATGTACCCGTTTAAATGAAAATGGGCCTCATCACTCATTATCAAGTTGTTCAAAAAATTGTTGTTATCTCTGGCTAGGTGTTGAAAAATGAATTGCGTACTGCAAGCGCTGCTAAGTATCTTGGAGTAGTAAAGCTTTATAACCAAAAAAAATTGAAAATGAACAAGTTATGACATTTTCAAACCCTTCAGTCTTTTAGTGGCCACCCTCTATAATTAGTGGATTGACATAATAATTACATATGTATTATCACGGCGTGTTCCTTGCGGGGTACGCAGATATGTAATAACAAGCATACAAATTTTGCCTCCTCCACATTTATTAATTAATTTATTTAACACTTCATTGTAAAAACGATATGGAGGGCTCATTGCCAGGTGGCAATCTGTTCCAACCAACTAGACAAAAGTTAATAATGGAAGTTATATTCATACAATTCGTCATGCATAATCTTCTATTTCATATACTTCTATATTTACTTTTTTTTTTAAATCTAGTTAATTTGGTCTATCTACGTTTTCCTCGGTCTACCTCTTCCACGCACACCTAGCACTTCTGACTTGTATACTCGCTTAGTCATTATTTCATCATTCATTCTCTCCACATGTCTGAACTATCTTAAATCTCCTTTATTTATCTTTCTTAAAATACCCATTATATCCATACATTCATTCCTGATGTCTTCATTCCACCTTCTTTCCAACATTGACACTCCGCAAGTTTTTCTTAGTGCCCGCATTTCTACAGCATTAATTTTACTCTTATTCTTCTTATATCAAGTCCAAGTTTCACTTCCATATGTCATGTCCTTTGTACGGCACCGGTACAAAGGACTGTAAAAATAGGTGGATGACTGCTGCTTAATGCTCGGAGATTTCGGTTCACTTGATGCTTTCCGGTGAAAAGTAGCAGGGTGAGGAGATTCCTCTTTAGCAAGTAGTAAATAGTCGCAAGTAAAATGCAGTAGACTGGAGTGAACTGAGAGTGTATTTTTTTACTTTAGGCGCTCCTTATATGCGGCCAATCGCTCATCGCAAGCGCCTGTTTTCGCCCGTGCGTGCCGTCATGACTTGCGAAATATCACAATTCTCGCAAGTTTTCTCATGCATGGGCCAGCTGACTTTTGATACTGTCTCGCGCGATGGCCGCGCATAAAGAACATTTCAGTTACGGTCGTGACGGTCAGCACAGATCTCAACAAACATAAAATTATACATAAAAAATATCAAATAACATCAAAAATATAAACAAATACATCATTTGTTTTAAGTGACGCATACGTCCGATACAACAATTGTGTCTTATCATTTTTGTTACCGTTGATATTACACGGTTGTTGTATTATATATATATATATATTGTAACATTAAGTGCTCAGTTTACCTTGTTCCCTGTCACTACCCTTGCTCATCACACTTAAACATAGGTACTATCCAAATAAAGTAGTCATTTATAAAGTCTTTGCTGGACCTCGTAGTCGAGAATCTAGTCATCCACGTCGATCATTGTATTCTACTTTCGTTGTATACAGCACAATCTGGTGAACCATTTGCCATGTGGAAATCTCTTCCAACCAACCAGAAAGATGTTCAAGAGGCCTTGAGTAAAAACCAGATTGGAATATTTAAAAAACTCGGGATTCTAGCGGTATTTGAACCTGCAACTTCCGGATTGCGAGTCAGAAGTCTTACCAAAAGGCCACGGAGGTCGTCATAAGATTTTCTGTGAGAAAACATCCCTATCCTAGATACGCGCTCCCTTCCTCAGAAGTCAAAGACTTGTAAATCCTGCTGAGTTGACTGTTTATGACGTCTTTATATTTTAATATGTAGTTCTAAGTTAAACTTTTGGTAACTTATTAAAAATACTCATATTTTCCAGATTCCCAAAATTGATGAACTCTTAGAAGAGCCATATGACTGCGTCATTTCTAAGCCACACGCGGTCGAGAGTACATACCTCTACAGGTTCCAGAGTGGTCTGTACTATCCAGCCAATACTGCGAGGAACATTGCAAGAGAATCAGCAATGACACACTTTGTTCTTCCAGCCGATATAGAAATGTATCCGACCAACAAACTTGGTTTGAGATTCTTGAATATGATTGCTAAAGATGTGTCGTCCCTTAATATGACCAGTCATCAAGTTTTTTCTTTGCTGCCGTTTGAAGTTGATGCCAATACAGAGGTAGAACCTTCTACTTTTCTTTATGACTTGAATAGGGCAATGTCAAGTCAGAATAAAAAAAATGTTTTTTTCTGTATTCACTGATTGGTTCAATATTTTTTTTATACACTTTGCACGGATTTCTCCTGTTACACAAAGAGGGTCTGCTTCTAGCATTAGCTTATTCGTTAGGAATAATATCAGCCAGGATTCTTCTCATACTGCTAGTCGGTACCGATAATATATCAACAATGTCATTTAGTTGGTTCAATATCTCTATACCACGCGTGACTGAGTGTTTAGCCATGATATTCGTTTTGTAAGTTGGTATGTAGAACAGAGGGTGATTCCTTGCACGGCTATATTTATTGGGTACATATAAACTTAGTGCTTCTAGAATCGCGGGACAGTTAAAGCAACCTTGGAAAACCTTTATTAGGAATATCGCAATGGATTCTTGCCTTCTTGTTTCGAGGCTTCTATAGTTACACACCGTGAGAAGTTCGGCATGGTGAGCATATTTTGGGTAATCCCCCTTGGTTCTGTACCATAGATATCTTAGGATTTTTTTTGTATTTGTTCTATATTGTTTTTATATTTGAGCTGATGAGGAGCCCAAACTGTAGATGCATATTCTAATTTGGTTCTAATTAGATAATTATATAAGTTTCGGAGGATATCGGTGCTATTAAATTCTCTTGATATTCTCATTATAAAACCGAGTAGTTTGTAACAGTTCGATATTAAACGCGTGATGTGGTTAACGAGCCCCTTAATAAATTATAGATAGAGGAATGGGCTAAGCAATCAGCCCAAAATGTTGACTTATCTACTGAAAATTCATATATCTTGCCTTGCGTTACCTATATTTTATTTCCTTTTAACACTTGCCTTACTGTGCTAAAAAAATCCGCCAACCACGGTGCTGGACGCTAAGCGTCCAGTGAAAAATGTATGTTTTAAATTTAAATTATGCAAAATCTGCTAGGTTACTTTTTGTAATTGGCTATAAAAATCATTTTATTATGTATTAAAACATCGAATAATCAAATAAAATATAAGTCCTGGTCACTCGCTATCCATCACAGGGTGGCAAGTGTTAATTATACTTGAACGACGCTAAAACCAGAATAAACCCATTTGAATTAATTTTCGTATCCGGACATTTCGTATCAACTATGTCATGTTTTTACAGTAGTGAGGCTGTAGAAAGCACCCTAATATTAGCCAGGCCATTAACCAGCTCCTGTCTAGATAATGTAGTCTCAATTTTCAGATCAATCTGTATGTTTTGCGAGTCCTGAAAGTTATTTTAATAAGTTTACATTTTAATCAGTCTATAATTTCAATTGTTCATACGTTATTAGGTAAATGTTTTAAAAAGTTACAGTTTTTTATAATCAACATTTCAATAAGTCTTAATTAACTAGTCAAAATTTTAATTAAACAGTATTATTTTGTCAATATTTCAACAAGACAATTATTTAAATCGGTCAATTTAATTGAACCAATATTTTAATTATATAGATCAAAAATTCTAGGATGAGTCTTGTGACGGCTCACAAATTTGCCCCAAAACATCTTTGTAACGATGTTCAGTAATTTTAATTATTTTATCAACTTTAATATAAGCCTCAGTTCTAATAAACAGCTAGTTATTTAGGTAAATACATTACATAATGTTGTATTGGGGCCAATTTGTGAGCTGTCACAGGACTCATCCTAGAATTTCCGAACTATAGTCATTATTAATTTTCCGCTATTATTTTGTCTACATTTTAAAATACGTCCGATTATAATTCGTCAATTTTTATTTTCAAGATACCATCAAACAAAACAGCACTCAAAGAGTTATTAAAACTGAAACAAGCCACCCCCTTGAACAACAATACTCGACCACTGAACAATAACGTCCCTTTCACACAAGAGTGGTTGGAGCTTCCGGAGACTGCAGGTAAAGCCAAGGTCCTCATTTTCGTTTTCACATTTGTGAGTGGTAAAGCAAGCCAGACTTCTTGGATCGATACTTATCGGAGACACTTCCATGCATGTTTTGCTTTCAAAGCATAGCACCATCTGAATAACGATTTTCTTCCTTATAAACTGTTAACTCAAGAAGTGATGAAAGCAAAGAAGGAAGAACATATCTTCTCAGTGAAATGCTGCAGCAGATGAAGCATAAAGAACCTTTGGTTTATTCTCCTTAGGAAACGAGCTCCTTCGAGAAGGGTCTGCCCTCTACACGATGCTTTATAAAGTTATTTACACGTAGTATCTCCTTACAAGATGGACTGACAATCTTAGCGAGAGATTGCTTGTTTATATACATCAGGGGTGGTCAAAGCGTCTACCGCAGTCGACTGGTTGACCGCGTAGCTATTTCTAGTCGCCCGCCTTTCTGATCGTACACATCTCTGTTATTTCGGGAATCAGCTGCTAAGCGCACGTGTGACAGAGACGACGCGCTACAAAGCCAAACTTAGCCAATTATCGACGATAGTCTCCTTCTAAAACTCGACGCGCAGACTTATAGGTTATATAAGCTTACGTGGCGACCATAGCGCGGAGCGGATGTGTGTATGCGTGTATATTATACATGAATGCTCGTTGCAGTGTTGTGTACATATACACATTACAGCAATATGATATACGCACATGTGTCTTTTATTTCACTACAGGATGGACTGACGATATGAATACACTTTGCCTGGTTTTATACCATAAAATAAACCTCCTGCTTTCAGAATTAAGTATAATAGGCGTAGGAAAACGAGAGGAGAAGTTTAAGAACTGGGAACCGATATTCATCTGCACCCAGTCTGATCCTCTGTTCGATGAGAGACTCTATTGGGATGGAAAGAACGATAGAAGTGTCCTGGTCAGTATGCAAAGCATTTTTACTAATTAATTTTAGAGTTTAGATACATGTTATTTTACCTCGACTATACTTCCCCAAAGTGGGCGCTATTGCTATCTTGTGGTCGCTGTAGGGACCTAGGGGGGAGTTGCTGGCCGCTAAGAGGAAAATGGGCAGTAAGACGCTAAAAATTTGTTCGTCTAAACATTTTCAGCAAGCACTTGTCTAATTGAATAAATGGACTCAGTCATGCATCGTTGCAAGAATAAATAAATAAATAATAAATAAACACAGGTTTATTGATAGCAACATAGTATGTACATAATACATTTAGACACATTTCAAGAACACATTAAAAAGAGAATACATTAAAAAACAGAAACTATCAAAAGGTATGGGCTCATCTAATAACATCCCCCCGGCCAAGATACACCCCACCAATATAGGGCAAGCCCAGCCACGTGAACACCAGATATTTTTCAGCCCACACTATTGAACATGTAGAATAAGAAGAGAAAAAAAAACACAGAAACCAAATAGATTACAAAAAAATACATTCAAGAGAGAAGACATTACAAGGTTCGGGTTCAACCCACAAACATTCCCCCGGCTGAGATACACCACACCAATGTAGGGCGAGCCCGACTGTAAGGGCATCGGGGGGCTTCCAGCCCACACCTCCGCATATCTAGAATCATACCTATCCACCGTTTGTACATGTTGATACAACGGTCGTATAATGTAAGGGTCACTATATTTTTCAAAGTAACGTACGTCGTAAAATGCAAGTAGCAACTTTATAAGAAATATATTTTTAAAGTACTTAACAAAATTATACACACACCCACATAAATATTTTGGCGAAATAAAGAAATTAAAGACTGACAATTTTATGACTAGTTGAGATTAAGACAGTTTTCTCGACGAGGGCGCTGAAAATAAAATTAGCTTTGAAAAAGGGCGCAGTGAGTCAAAAAAGTTTGAACAACTCTGACCTAGACCATCAAGATCAAGTAGATGTCCGTAGCCTTGTTGGTAAGACACCTTTCTCCCAATCTGGAGATTGCGGGCTCAAATCCCGCTGGAACCCAGAATTTTTTAAAAATGATTCCAGTCTAGTTTTCTTTTAAAGTCACTTGAATATATTTTTGGTTAGTTGGAAAAGATTACCATATGACAATAACCTTCCAGGTTTTTTTTTCCTCCACCTGGCGTGTTTATTGCCATGTGGCAATCTCTTCCTACCAACCAGAAATATGTTTAAATGGGCCCTAAGTGAAAACCAGACTGGAATTCCATTTTATAAAATCTGGATTCCAGCGGGGATCGAACCCGCAACTTCCGGATTGGCAGACAAGCGTCTTAACACCAGGCCACGAAAGTCGTTATGTATGCAATGAAATATCAATACAATCATTGTTCAAAATATCAATACAATCAGGTTGTACTGTATACAACGAAATATCAATACAATCATTGCATCAAAACGTTTAGACATTAAGTCCTCTGCCCTTGTCGCTGAAACTTCCCTTATTTCATAATAAACTTGTGGATAGGTTTATTAGGGTAGTTTCATTTCTAGTTCAGTTCCGTATAGTTCCATTTTTGGATAACTCAATTGTAAGTTCTGTATACATTCACAATCCCGTTCAATGCTTCTTTCAAAAGACATCCCTGTATGTTAACCTTACATCAGCGTAAGTCACCACTACTTGGAGCATACCATATAAGAACATGTAAGCTAGTGAGTTATATAGGAACAATATGTGCCGAGGGAGTGAGTTTTTAAAATACTTTTTAATATTTTTTTTTTATGTGAGGTAAAATAATTATGATACAAATTTGTTTTTATTATAATAAATTAGTAAAAGTAAAACCAAAAATCTCCTTCAAACCAGCGAAATGAAGGTACTCAGGAGTATCGCTGGCCAAACCCTTCGTGATAGAATACGAAACACAGAAATCCGAAGGATGTGCGAAGTTTAAGATATTGTCAGATGGGGACGACAGAGAAGAAAGTTCTGGAACGAACATGTATCCAGAATGGCGGAACCAAGAGCCGTAAAAATGGCTAGGGGCAGTATACCCCAAGCAAGCAGACCTCCAGGACGACCTCCCAAAAGATGGAAAGACAGCTGGCAGTCGATGTCATAAGAAGGAAACGTTGATGCAGGACCATAACAGGCCAACAGCCTAAAAGAAGAGGAAGAAGAATTAAAAGCGAAAACTGTGTTGCAAATTGAAATTAATTATGACAAATTATCCATAGATATCAATACAATTAGCTTTTTTGGTATGATCTATAAATTCTAGGATGAGTCCTGTGACAGTTTACAAATTTTCCCCAATACAACCTAATGTAATGTATTTACCTATATAACTTGCTATTTATTAGAATTGAGGCTTATATTAAAGTTGATAAAATCATTAAAATTACTGAACATCGTTACAAGGTTGTATTGAGGCAAATTTGTGAGCTGTCACAGGACTCATCCTAGATTTTCCGAACTATAATGTAAAACTTACCGGAGCATTGATACTAACTTGAGATACGTTAGGTTCACACGCACCCGTGCGTTCATACTCGTTTACAGGTTAAGTGCTCTCCAAGTAGTCGAAGGCACTTGGTCTCAAGGTGTCGTGTTTACAAGAACCCCGTCCAGTCGTTAGTTGATTTGTTTTTCACTTCAGAGGACGCGTTTCATTTGGAGAAATCTTCAGCTATCATTATAAAGTTTTTTTCTGTGAAGGAGTGTCGAATATATTCAATCCTGGAAAAACTGGCAACTCATGAGGATATTTCTGAAGCTGTAACGTGGTTGAGATACCTTAACATCTTATTGTTACAGATACATGCCATCACAAGAGCACACCTGTAACTTTTAACACTTGAAGACCTGATTGAGATCAAGACAACATTTTCCAGGGCTCGACTTGTTTTTGTGGAATTCTGACTTCAGTTAAGGGTTTACTAAAATTAATATATACACCGGCCCTCGAGCACCACCAATCCGGCCCGCTACCGCAGGCCGGATATGCCCGGTATCCGGACCGTCCTAGTTTATTTTGATTACATTGTAAAATTTACAATGTAATTAAAGCATACAAAATAATAATCAGATGTTTTTATTTAACGACCAATTAAGAAACACAATAACTGACATACATAATGAAATTGAACATTCTAACTGTAATTAATGATATGAGATTTATCTTAAAAAGTTACAATAACATAAGTGACATACATAGGTAATTCACATAATGAAATTAAACATTATAATTATGATTAATGAGATTTATGTAGCTGTAACTTTCCACTGACAATTGTTTGCAGTTGTGGATCAAATTTACTAGTGAAAATTATCAGCAGCGGCTTCAAATGCTCATCAGTTAATTTGGATCTGGAAATATTTTTTGTATATTACATCGGCTATCTCCGCCGCAGTAAAATGTCCCTGACACTTGCATGCAAGTGCCAACTGAAATTGCGAACGGAGCGGAGTCCACACCCGCACCCTGCGCCATAGATATCTCACTCACCGGCTAGTCCCAATACGAAAATTTGCGCGTAATTCAAAACTATAGTATGTTGGTATGATGAGCTAGCTAGGTCTTAGCCCTTGGGACTTAGTAGAGGAGTCAGTGTGGCCCTTAGGCTAAAAAGTTTGGAGACCTCCTGCTATAAGTGATACTATAACTGTGTTTTTTTCTTACAGAGTTACACCCTTTGCCTTTTGAACTACGATTTCCTCATCCTGGATGATGCCTTCTTGGTACACAGAGCCAACAGGAAGAGCTCCGAGTTGTACGGGGAAAGAAGAGAGATCGCAGTATACGAACAGAATCTGTATATTCATCAAGTTATTGCTAAAGAATTGGCGCTTTTTTATGGGAACAAAGACTATTGCGAACTTTGACAACAATATTAAACCACAAGCAACAAAGTTGTTCAGAAAATAATGGCCGATATACGTATAATATCATTTCAAACGTTCTTTGTTAGGAAATACTCGTTCATTGATTTTTATTTGACTGTTAGGAATCTGTCATATTTATTTATTGAGTCAGGCATTTAATTCGCAAAAAAATAATTACGTATAATTTATATTGCATGAAGGTACAAAGGCATAACGCGTCTTAAATATCACGCAATGTTATCCATATAACATATGTAGCGAAGGAAATACTTCTGAACTGTGCGGTGATGGTTTGAAAAGTTTAGGAACGGAGACGTAAGTTTTAAAGATTAAGGTTTTAAAGAGGTTCGAGGACGTCCTGCTACTGTTGAAAATTATAAATTTAACCCTTTTAATCCCACGGGGCCTATTAACGGCTTCAACTAGTGTATGCGAAAAATTCCACGGGGCCGACCATCGGCCTCAAAGTTTTCATACAAGTTTTTATGTAAATAAATTTTTTTTATTTTATGAAAATGACTTATTTTACACGCTACTCGTACAGGGAGGTAAACACAAAAAAATTGGTTTTAAAACTAAATATTGATTGAGATAAAAAATAAAACATAAACTACTGTTTTTTTTCCCAAAATTGCTGGGATTTATCGCACATTTTATGCAAAATATGCTGGGATTTATCACGCATTTTATGCAAAATATGCTGGGATTTATCGCGCATTTTATTCAAAATATGCTGGGACTTATCGCACATTTTATGCAAAATATGCTGGGATTTATCGCACATTTTATGCAAAATATGCTGGGATTTATCGCATATTTTATGCAAAATATGCTGGGATTTATCACGCATTTTATGCAAAATATGCTGGGATTTATCACGCATTTTATGCAAAAGATGCTGGGATTTATCGCGCATTTTATTCAAAATATGCTGGGACTTATCGCACATTTTATGCAAAATATGCTGGGATTTATCGCGCATTTTATTCAAAATATGCTGGGATTTATCGCATATTTTATGCAAAATATGCTGGGATTTATCGCACATTTTATGCAAAATATGCTGGGATTTATCGCACATTTTATGCAAAATATGCTGGGATTTATCTCAAATTTTATGCAAAATATGCTGGGATTTATCGCACATTTTATGCAAAATATGCTGGGATTTATCGCACATTTTATGCAAAATATGCTGGGATTTATCGCACATTTTATGCAAAATATGCTGGGATTAAAAAGGTTAAAGCTTTATAGCAAGGTTTTGTTTTATGAAAAAGTCGCAGCGAGCCAGATCAGGTGAATTCAATGGCTGCTGGATAGAAGTCGTGTTGTTTTTGGTCAAAAACTCATGGAAATCATGTCTTTCGCGATTTCAACGCGGTCCTTTTTTGCATGAAATTGAGGTCTTTCGTCACCAGTTTTGCAGCGACACGTCTGAGACCCAAATCACTAACCAAAATGTCTTGAGCGGATCCATAAGCGATGTTCAAGTCCTCTGCCAGCTCTCTGATGGTCAATTTGCGGTTTTCGGCCAACATTTCTTTGATTTTATCGATGTTTTCGTCGGTTTTCGACTGCCACTGCGTTCGTCATCCTCGACCGACTCACGAC
The DNA here is from genome assembly GCA_949825065.1 of Odontocerum albicorne. Taxonomy (NCBI): domain Eukaryota; kingdom Metazoa; phylum Arthropoda; class Insecta; order Trichoptera; family Odontoceridae; genus Odontocerum; species Odontocerum albicorne. The sequence continues at coordinate 9,905,873 of OX463868.1, forward strand.
CATTTCTGAAGCGTTCGTGCCACCAAAAAACACTTCTCCAACATTTTCAACGTCTGCGAACCGTTAAATCCGTTTTTCACACAAAATTTAACGCAAACTCGTTGATGCACAGTTGATGCTATTTTCAAACTTGTAAAAAATCGAAAACACGCACAAAGGCAGATGTACTCAGTACAGCGTAACTTTTATAAATGTCAAGCTATGACGCTGAAATTTGGAGGGAAGTGTCAATGATAGATGTTGTAACCTAAGAAAAAAAAAAAGAATTCCAATCGGGTGACTGACAGCGCCACGCGGTGGCCGGTCCTAAAATTTCTTGACCAAGGTAGTACTTGTAAGTTATGTTAGATTGATTTTGAATAAAGAAATCGGCCATTATTTTCAGAACAAGATTATGTTCATTATTTATAGTTAAGTCGTTAATACTGTTGAGGTTTAAATACATTATAGTTTGTTCAATAAAACATTGTTTCTTTTTCATTTAAGACCATCATTTAAGATTCTCTTCATCATCAGGAGAGATCAAACAATACTGGATTATGACCGGGCTGGCCCGACAGACTACACGCATCTAACGGTAAAAAAATAAACCGGAATTGTGGATGGAGGGAGGCAGACGATAACTTCAGCAAGCAGCGGTGATATCTTGAAAATATATGTGTTAACCAGATGTTCATCCCAATATACATTGACTTGAATATTTTCAGGGCATCTAATTTGTAATTATTGATGTGCAAGAATTTGACATCATCGACAGAAAACATGTGATTTTTCTCGATAACAACGATTATCCATTTCAAAATAAATTTAAGGATTCGTTAACCTTTCCTTCCCTGTGATGTGTAACTAGTACACATTGCTTCTAAACACTTTAATATCTCTATAAATATAATAAATACTTGGTTCAGATTTTAGGTATTCCTCCGTAATACGCATTGAATGAAAAAAGAATATTAATAATAATTATAATTAGCACTTATCGGCCACATCAGAGATATTATGTGAAAATCGGGAATAAATTCAGTGATACAATCAAACTTGTGCCAGTGTGTGACGTAGGTATATTCATTCTAAAAAACTGCTATGGGTGAGGAAGCGACGATATTCACGTCTCACTCTCACTCTACTTCGGTATATGGGAACGCAAGAAATAGAATCTCAGTTCTCTCGCTTCTCTCACTTCAGTAGCTCTCGGGCATCCAGTTGAGATGGTATCTTCACCCGCTTTGTGAACGTCGGCTGATGTTTTTATCCATGTTTTCAGCACTTAAATTTCAATTATTATCACTTTTGACTTCAAATTTAATTAATATAAATTGCCTATGAACAGTATTATTTTTTCGATTTTGAATCGCTTATTTTTACATGTGTATTAATGAAAGGTTAAGACATGCGATCACGAAGTCTTTTCCAAAGGTCCTTAAGAGGACCTTTGGAAGATATGTAGTATGTGTCAAATGTGGTTTAAAAAAATCGCATTGATGATAAACCCTCGCAAGCCGATAACAACTAATAACGACCAAATCAAGGACTTCATCTAGAATACTCAGCGTTTTTCGATACGAGAGATTACTGAGATGCTGTAAATATCAAAGACGTACTTCCTGAGTAAGAGAATGGACAAGGGCAAAGAACAACACCTCTCTTTTAAACTTGGCCCTGAGGAATACCCCACATACTAGGCTCAAATCAAGAAAACCCTTCTGGGCCAGAGCACAGGCCTTAGAGAGCGATGGGCTCACGGTCGAACAGGCCTGGACAGAGAAATGGAGAAATGGGGACACAAGAAATAAATACCTAATTGTGGAACTATCTAAGAGGGCCGCCGGCTTCGAGCTGGACCGCAAAGAGCGGGCAACACTGAACCTTGTTAGAACAGACTGCAGCAGAAGTGCAGCCGAGCGCCACAGATACATCGATGACCCCAGTTGTGACTGTTGTGTGTGCTACGGCGCAGACCCTACACCACATTATAAGGGAATGCTCTAAACACCATGAATGCCCACGGAGCAATGGAGGATATAAACAAGCTGACGACCGAAGCCAAAATATAGCTGAGGGATTTAAATTTGATTTTATAAAGCGTCTGACTATGCCATACGCATATATATACTCGTACTTCCACAAATAAAATACTGGAACACTAAACATAAAAAAGGTAGGTTTAAATTTTACTTAAAATACAAAACATGTTTACGGACAACGCAATACATACGTATTATCACACCGTGCCCCTTGCAAGGTAGGTAGAGAAAACAGATCTCCAAACTTGTCAATCTAAACCCAAAGTTTTTGCCTCATGCACATTCATACATCTCGTCATTGAAAATTTTCTTCATATTTCTAATTTGGTCTTCTTTCAAAATTTGATCCACTTGATTCAACCACGTTTTCTTCCGTTTATCTCTACCACGCACACCTTGTATCGCTGACTTGTTAATTATCTTAGTCATTCTCTCGTTGTTCATCCTCTCCACGTATCCAAACCACCTTAAAGCTACTCTCGTCATTATATTCAAAATACTCGTCTTATCCTTTTATTACGTGTTAACATAAGTTGTGGCCATTTTTTTCCAATTTAAAAATGAGCTCCAAAAGTAAAACCAAATGGTAAAGGTTATACGTCATTCGAAAGAAAATTTTCTGCTCTACAAGATATTTTGTTTGCTTTTACGTTACATATATTATTTTATTTGATTACAAGCCTTCAAAATGGAATGTTAAATGGAAGCTTTGACAGCTTTATTCCCTCGATTGAACGCGAACAGAAGGAGGTGTCGAAAATGTTCACTTTCGTCTACTTGACATTCCATTTTGAAGGCTTGTAATCAAATAAAATAATATCTGTAACGTACTATAAAAGCAAACACAATAACTTGTAGACCAGAAAATTTTCTTTCGAATGACGTATAACCTTTACCATTTTGTTTTACTTTTGGTGCTCATTTTTTAATTGGGAAAAAAACGGACACAACTTATGTTAACACCTAATATTATTTTTCCCTTCTATAATACATTGACATTTCACATTTTCTTTATATCACGCGTTAATCTTACTTTTATAATTAACTTCACTATCATTCGCCAAGGTGGACACTAACACAACAGTACTCGTACGACCACTTCTATATAACAACAAGTGCTCCGTTTACCTTGTTGCCTGTCGCTCGAAATGGACAGTGCCAGATTTTGATACTACTATATTCAGTTCGAATACATATGTCCTAGTTCCTCATTGAATTTGTTTCCTATCGCTATACTACTCCACCTTATTTAAAATATTCATTTTATCTATGCATTCATTTCTTATCTCTTCCTTCCGCCTTCTTTCATACCACAAATTTTCCTTAGTGCACGTATCTCCGCAACATTAATCATACTTTTACTCCTATTCTACCAAGTCGAAGTTTCACTTCCATACGTCAAGGAGGGCACCTATCTACTATTATGTATTGTCATTTTTGCTTCTTTTGATAAAGCGCGGTTGTCATATAACATATTACATTGAATGCTCCGTTTACATAGCGACATCTATTGAATAATTATTTACCTTGTAAATTATTAATCATTTTTTTTCTACTGGCAGCATCGTATTGGATTCAACATCATGTTTCTACTTTTGTGGCAGTTTTGCTACAATAGATATTGCGCGGTTATTTTATATAACATTAAGTGCTCCGTTTACCTTGTTCTCTGTCACTACCCTTCTTTCAATGCCCCTTTCAACTTCCCCATCACACGTTAACACACTGTCCAGATAACAGAACCCATCAACCTGCTCCAGTTCCTCAGAGTTAACCCATACATCATATACACTTTTACCACACTCATTTCTATAACCATAACCTTTGATTTCGCTTTATTTTCAAACCTTTTATTTATTTATTTAACACATCATTCTAAAAACTATCTCGTAACTTTATTACTAGGCGGCAATCTCTACCAACCAGACAAAAGTAAATAAAGCAAGTTACATGGTTGCAAAAAGATTCAAATGATTATTTATATTTGTTAAATTTATGGGCATATACATAATAAAAGTAAAATTGAGATATCATCAATCAAAGGAAAAGGAAGGGATGGCGGAGAGGAAAGATAAATAGGGAATGAAACACGTTATATTACTGACAAGAAATTAAAAGTTTTTTCAGTCACTTCTTAAAGCATGCCAAGAACGGAGCGAGTTTTATATTGGTTTGTAACTGATTCCAGAGTCCCACAGCATGGACAGTAAAGAACGACGTAAAGAAAGAGGAGCAGTGAACAGGAAAGGCCAATGAACAATCTCTGTTTGAGCGTAGCGCTAATCCATGATAGCCTTTCCTTCCCTGTGTTGGGTATCTTCTACACGTTGCTTCTAATAACCATCAATATCTCTATAAATATAATAAATACAAGGTTAAGATTTTAGGTATTCCTCCATAATATATTTACGCTTTGATTTAAAAAATAATATTAATAAAAATCAGAGTTTATTTACTATATCGTGGGTATTTTGTGAAGATCGGAAAAAAATTCGCATTTAAATGCTGTGAGTGCCTCGACCTTGTGTCTTGACGATAGGTGAAGAGTATGCGGGAAGCGCGACACTATATTCGCATCTCACTCTTGCATACTCCACTGAATTGCGAGGAGCTCAATTGTCTCAATCGTCGCAAGCGTAAGCCACGCTGGGGTAAGCCACTACTGCTCCGCGCCGCAGTTTCTTCTGGGCTTGCTAATACATTAGACGTACGCCCGTTCCGTGAGCGTAAAGATGGTTTTTTAATGTTTTCAGCAAATAAATCTCAATTGTTATAATTTTTAACTTCAATTATAATTAATTAAGGGGATTATCTATGAATGTTCTTATTTTTCCGATTTAAAATCGCTAATTTTTGATCGCTCACTCACTACCCAACACCGGAGCGCGCGTTTCAATTTTAGCACCGTAAGGGAAGGGATAGTGAAAGACGCTGAAAATTTTCGGCGAGATAAGAGGGGGTGGTGGGACAGTTAAGGATATTATACAAATAGAGATTACCTTATCTAATGGCCGCAGCCATTACCTTTCTATCTTTACACGTAACTTTTATTTCATATATTTATTATGTTATCATCTGTCATTAATAGTAAGTTCGTGTTCCAAGTCAGGGCGCCCTTTATTTAAGAGATTTTTTTTCTCCAACAGGCACTATATAAATTGTCTTTTTATGATTGATATTGACATACATAAAAAAAGGAAGGTCAAAGGAAGGTAAACAAAGAAATTGTTCAAGAGTTTTCGTTCTTTGTACACAACTGCCCCCTTGAAAATCGGACATTACGGTTTCAATAGATTTATTGAAAGGGTGGAATCGTGAAAAGCACTTGTCAATATTTACACACTGAATCAACAATTCAGTCTTTCAGAAGGGGGGGAGTATGACGGTTCCGCGCTTTACAAAACCTTGAGAGCTTTACTTGGCAATCAATTCGTGTTAAGTTCTTGACATAACCTTTCTTGGTAAGGATTAACACGGTGCGCAATCTCTAATAGTTAAGTTATAAAAGCCTGGCACAAAAATATTAACTTAAAAAATATCTTATTATTTCTGGTTTTGGACTATGGTGGACGTCTGTTTGACTATCTTCATGGCTTAGTTGATAATACAACTGTCTTCCGATTCGGAGGCTACCGGTTTGACTCCTGTAAGAATCAAGATTTTTTTAAATGATTTTTTTCAGTCTAGTTTTCCCTTAAGGTAACAAAAATTGGTTTTAAGATACTGTTACTTGGTAATACTTTCATACACGTAAACGGTCTTTCGAATTGACCGGTTTTTTAAATTCTTGAATAAAACACACAATTTGCTTTGATATCAAAAAAACTTTTTAGTAGTCATTGAAGTTTAATGTATAGCATTTAAACAAAAAACAACAATATCCGCCAAATGTTCACCTCTTGCAGCTCCACAGATGTCCACTATTTTGTCAAAATTTTCGATGACATTTTGACATAATCGCAGTTCTAAATCATCAATAACGCGAATAATTTTGTCCTTCAGCTCAGGAATTGATCGGGGGTCATTATTATAGACCTGACTATTCACTTAACCTCAGAGAAAATAGTCCGACGGGCAATTAAAATGGCCAATTAACATCACCGTTTCCGGAGATTACAATCTATAAAATAATTCAACAATTTGAACGCGTTGTTGTGTTGTAAACGACTCAATTTTTACAGCATACGAGTATATTTCATGAGTGAATTTTATAAAAGATGCGAATAAATGTTGCAAAACCTAAAGTGATAGTAATATAAATATGTGAAAGGAAAGGCAAATGTGATATATAGTATGGGGAAGATTAAGGGGGTATTTTACTCTTGAAATTAAAATAAATCGTTTTTTTTTTGTTTTTTTGCATTTTCTTAAAGTTTAAACCTTTAAAATATATATTATCAAAAGGAAATTTTAAAATTCTCAATATTTACGAAGCTATAGTTATAAATGAGGCAGCGATTACGCCACACCGGAATGACTCGGACAATAATCTCAAAACTTTAAACGCGTTTTTCTCTAAACTACTTTTTCCGACCTGGTCGACATAAAATATCAAGTTTTATCAAACCGATTGCCTTCAAATTTAGTATAAAACTTAAATGAATGTTTTTATATCGTCCCTACCTTGAAAAACTCAAAATTATATTTATACTATTTAAAAAATAAATTAAAATTTGAAAAAAAAAAGGTAAAAAAATTAAATTTTTTTTAAGACAGCCGCCTTCTCACAATATTTTTTTTATTTTGGTACCAACTATAACGACATTATTTTTTATTGAGAAACTGTGTATGATTTTTGTTTTAAATTTATAAAAGGGTTTCAATCATGTCGACCAGCTAACCCTCTTTTTTTTTTGTATGACAAGATAACAGCTGATAAATTCTTGAATTTTCAATTCTTATTTTTCCAAATATATATTTTGTACATTCTCAAATCATCAATAAACAAACTGTTAAAAAACGTATAGAAAAAATATATTTGGTTTTTATTTATTTAGTCTGAAAAAAAAAACGACCGAAATTCACGCCTCTAGAGTAGAATATCCCCTTAACGTGTTCCTCGCGGGAAGCACGAACGCCTGTGATCTGACGACAATCCAAGTTTCAAATCTCCTTAAGAGTAATGACTATTATTTACTAACAGAAAATTACTTGAATGTCATGTTTACTTGGTGTTGTAATCCAATATCAGTGGTTCTAAACCAAATACGCGTTTTAACTTAGAAATTAAAAAAACGCCGAAATTGTACCGCGCGCAGGATTCGTGGAATTTGATTTTTAACGCGGTGTACAGGTTCAAGTCGTGGATGCTGCTTTTTGGATAGTATTCTCTTAGATGATGAAATAGTCAAGAGGGGTATCGAACGGCGTGTAGCGATAAGGAACAAATTCAATGGGGCATGAAAACATATATATTCGAACCGGACAATATCAAAATATGTCCACGATAGTATTTTGGTGCCACCTTTGGTGTATGTGAGTGAAACGAGAACGTGGAAAAAAACTGAAAGAAATCGAATAAAATGTATCATTTGAATTTGATTGAAACCTCTATTATGTTTACACAGCGTTCACATAATGCAGTTTTTTACATTTAAAATTTTTCTATAATGAAATCCGGGTTTTAAGGGGTTGATTCAAATATTGAAACGAAACATAACTTGTTTCGTTTCATTCTAACTGTGAACTCCGTCCTTCCAAGTTGCCTTATACTGGTAAATAAATCATTTCTTTTTCATAATAAAAGTTGAAAATATAGTTTTGTGAGTTGCGGTATGTGATTTTTCAAATATATATTTTTAATAAAAGTTTATATAAAAAATATATTGTTTATAGTTAAGGCATTAACGTTGTGGAGGTTAAAAGACATTGTAATTTATTTTATCAAACACTGTTTATTCCACTTTTTGTAACGGTATAACCCTACCGGTTTCAAGGTGCACACCTCATCTTCAGGGGAGCACAAACAAGTCTTGTTTGTGCTCCCCTGAAGATGAGGTGTGCACCTTGCAACCGGTAGGGTTATACCGTTAAAAAAAGTGGAATAAAAAGTGTTTGATAAAATAAATTACAATTTATATCAAAAATATATTATACGTGTCGAGTTTCCAATACATAATAGCGTGTTGGTGCCTATCTTGATGTATGGAAGTGAAGATTGAGCTAGGCTGAAGAAGGATAGAAGCAGAACAGAATTTACTTTATATTTCAGTAAGGCTTTAGTTTTCACCCTTATATATTTGAAAAAATCTACTCCGTCGTTATCCGTTATAGAATTATGTATACTATATGTCCTCTTTTTTTAACCGTATTTTTAGTAACTATAGTTCGAAAATTCTAGGATGAGTCCTGTGACAGCTCACAAATTTGCCCCAATACAACCTTGTAACGATGTTCAGTAATTTTAATTATTTTATCAACTTTAATATAATCCTCGATTCTAATAAATAGCAAGTTATTTAGGTAAATACATTACATAAGGTTGTATTGAGGCCAATTTGTGAGCTGTCACAGGACTCATCCTAGAATTTTCGAACTATAATAATGCTTATTAAATATAAAATTACAAAATAATGTTTTTTTTAGTAATATTTTTTTTAGTGTTTAATAACTTCTGATGCAGTTTTTATTGCTTTATGAATGGGTGCATTGAAAGTTACAGTGAAAGATGGGTAGCGATAGGAAATAAAGTAAACTGAACATTTAATATACGAGTATAATAGTATACAACAGTTGTATTGCGCTATACCGAAAAGAGCAAATGTGACATTAGTAAAATAATATGAATGGGTGAGTAGGAAGTAAGGTAGCGACGGGGAACAAGATAAACGGTACATTTAATATAACAACTGCGCTATATTAAAAGTAGCGAATGTTATTAAACTAAATAATAATAAAATAACAATTTATATAGCGCTGTTTATTTCGTCAATCTCTGAGGCTGAGTTAGTAAGATGCCTGTTTCCAACGCAGAGGTTGCGAGTTCGGTTCCCGCTGGACCAATTTTTTTTAAAAGGTTTTCAATCTAGTTCTCACTTAAAGCCTCATAACATATTTATTTTGATTAGAAAAGATTGCCACATGGCACTTATCCCACACAGTTATACTGTATACAAATAAAGTGTTATACATGATTCGCTCGGACGCTGTTATAGCGGCCAGACATGATTTTTTAAATATTAATGTGTTTGAGTCCCGGGGTAGAGCGCCCTTAAGGATAGTTTGCTCTCTAAAGGGCCTAATATGAAATTTACATTTGGATTGAGAATCGAATTGAATAGAGCAGACCCTCTTCAAGGGCTCTCTAGCTCGGGACCTCGAGTTCAGTTCGGTTTGATCCTTCAACCACCTACTCCGTGTTCAAGGTGGTAAGACGCTTGTTTTCCATCCCGGAGATTGCGGGTTCGATTCCCGCTAGAATCCAATTTTTTTAAAAAGAATTCCAACCTAGTTTTCACCTAAAGCCAATCTTTCTGGTTGGTTGGAAGAGATTGCCGCATGGCAATAAGCTCGCAAAATTTTATTGTATACAACGAAAATGTAATACAATACAAAACAATGCATCTTCTTTCAGTCTTCATTTATTCGTAAGTTTCTCCTTCCTTACGCTGGTATACATTGTTCTTCTTCACATTTTATCATACACAACATTTCACCTCTACATTTTTTTGCCGTGGACAAGTTTCGTTTATAAATCTTTATATTCGGACTAAGATTCTTGAGATGTGACCAGGATTGTGTCCATTATGAGCATCCAGCTTTGATTCTCTTGAAACGCTCCGGTGGGTACACCCAACACACTGTATAACCCAGCACACCATTCACTCTATTGCCTTCTGCTACTCTTCTTGCAATATTGTACTTGGTGCGGCCATCCGATGTTACAATTGAAATGCTCCGACGGGTTCACCCAACACACTATATAACCCAGCACACCGTTCACTATATTGCCTTCTGCTACTCTTCTTGCAATATTGCACTTGGCGCGGCCCTCCGATGTGACCAAGAATGTGTCCATAATGAGAATCTAGCTTTACTTCTCTTGAAACGCTCCAGTGGGTACACCCAACACACTGTATAACCCAGCACACCATTCACTCTATTGCCTTCTGCTACTCTTCTTGCAATATTGCACTTGGTGCGGCCATCCGATGTTACAATTGAAATGCTCCGACGGGTTCACCCAACACACTATATAACCCAGCACACCGTTCACTATATTGCCTTCTGCTACTCTTCTTGCAATATTGCACTTGGCGCGGCCCTCCGATGTGACCAAGAATGTGTCCATAATGAGAATCTAGCTTTACTTCTCTTGAAACGCTCCAGTGGGTACACCCAACACACTGTATAACCCAGCACACCATTCACTCTATTGCCTTCTGCTACTCTTCTTGCAATATTGCACTTGGTGCGGCCATCCGATGTTACAATTGAAATGCTCCGACGGGTTCACCCAACACACTATATAACCCAGCACACCGTTCACTATATTGCCTTCTGCTACTCTTCTTGCAATATTGCACTTGGCGCGGCCCTCCGATGTGACCAAGAATGTGTCCATAATGAGAATCTAGCTTTACTTCTCTTGAAACGCTCCGGTGGGTACACCCAACACACTATATAACCCAGCACACCGTTCACTATATTGCCTTCTGCTACTCTTCTTGCAATATTGCACTTGGCGCGGCCCTCCGATGTGACCAAGAATGTGTCCATTATGAGAATCTAGCTTTACTTCTCTTGAAACGCTCCGGTGGGTACACCCAACACACTATATAACCCAGCACACCGTTCACTATATTGCCTTCTGCTACTCTTCTTGCAATATTGCACTTGGCGCGGCCATCCGATGTGACCAAGAATGTGTCCATAATGAGAATCTAGCTTTACTTCTTTTGAAATGCTCCGGTGGGTACACCCAACACACTGTATAACCCAGCACACCATTCAGTCTATTGCCTTCTGCTACTCTTCTTGCAATATTGCACTTGGCGCGGCCATCCGATGTGACCAAGAATGTGTCCATAATGAGAATCTAGCTTTACTTCTCTTGAAATGCTCCGGTGGGTACACTTACCTATAATCCATCACAGCATTCACTTTATTGCCTGCTGTTACTTTGCTTGTATAATTTTTCTTTCATACAATGTTTTTCTTTATATTCTACGCAACACTTCATCACACATATAACTATCGTTTTGTGTTTATCACAATTTAAAAATCACAATTTATAAAGCGCTTTTTAGAGAGCACAATCTTCTCAATGGCGCACTAACTCGGGACTTGAAAACATTGGTATTCATAGATTAAAAATATAACAAAATAAAAATACATAAGTTGAGTGTAACGATAGGAAGGTAGTCACTGCGGTCATTATCATAGGTACTCCCTCATATATGGATATGTTGAAAAAAAAAACATATTTGGTAAGAAAACCGCAGAAAGCTTACCATGGGGAGACGAACTTCTTCTTCTTCCCAGTGTCATGTCAGGTCCTCCTAACGTTGATTATCACCTGAGAGTAAGTATCTTGGTCCTCGGCAGTCCGAAAAAGATTCCCAACGCTCCATATACCAGTACAATCACGTATATTGCGGAGCCAGGACATTTGCCTCCTGCCATCACCTATTCGGCCTTCTATTTTCCCTTGGATGATCAGGTGCAGTAATTTGTACTTTGCTCCTCTAAGTGTATGACCCAAATAGGACACCTTTCGGATTTTAATATTAGTCAGCAACTCTCTATCAACTTTGGCTCTTTGAAGAACCCTCGTGCTGCTGACCATATCCGTCCAGGGTATCCGTAGCATTCTCCGGTGTATCCACATTTCGAATGCTTCCAGTCGGTTCATACTACTAACTTTGAGGGTCCATAATTCCACTCCAAAAGAAGACGAACTACCAAAAATTTTTTTTAGATCTTCCAATATGTTATATTTACATATTCAGCTTTAGGTGGAGTGTAGCGTACGTGTGTAAAGTGCATATATAAACATAAAAATATACGAGTTATAAAAAAGATCGTTCGGTGGAAGAAGTAGACCATAAAAAAGAGGATTGTTTTAAGGGGACCAGATTATGAAAGAATGTAAAGTAAGAAACGAGAGGAATAGAAGATTAAGCATGACGTGATGTTTGAATATAAAGGAAACGAAGGTTTTGTAAAGAGAAGATGAATTATAAAGAAACATTTGTAGATATATTTCTGGTTCAATTCCTAAATATATATCCCGATGATCTCCGTGATCTGGTTGGTAAGACGCTTGTCTCTCAGCCCGGGGGTTGCGGGTTCGATCCCAGCAGGAACCCAGATTTTTATTTATTTTACACATGACAACAAATATACATAATTTTCTAAAAAACAACAGGTTATTTAATTTGGACGCACAATTTTAATGGATCTGGGTTGACTTGCATTTTATTTGTCGTGTCCCCAGTAAACTAAGCTTTTACCTATATCTCACTGAGGACATATGGCATGAAACAATTAATCGATATTCTTTCCGATTTTTGATGATATAAAACCCCGTTCCACATTCTCATCAACCTGACAAACAGTGACACTCAATTATATATGTATACATCACGCGAAATCAAACTCCTCAACACTTCATCACTCCAGACAGACCAAAACAATCAAAACGTGGACTTACTTTACGTGGACTTACTGTCGAGTGAAGTAAATGTACTCGTATGTTGACTTTTCTGGAGTGAAGTAAATAATGTATGTGGACTTTCTGTGGAGTGAAGTAAATGTATGTGGGCTTTCTGTCGAGTGAAGTAAATGTACGTTGACTTTTTCTGGAGTGAAGTAAATCATGTATGTGGACTTTTTCTGGAGTGAAGTAAATAATGTATATGTGGACTTTCTGTGAAGTGAAATAAATGTATGTGGATTCTGTATGCACTTATGTATCGTTATGGTTGCAGGGAATGGAGGGGATTTAAGGGATATGATAAGTGAGCGATATGAGAGATGTCTACTATAGTGAAAGGGTTGAACATGAATGTAGCGAAATCAAAGGTGATGGTTACAGAAAGAAGTGTGGTAAAACGTTTGTGCGATGTATGGGTTAACTCAGAGAAACTGGAGCAGATTGATGAGTTGTTGTTATCTGGGCAGTGTGTTAACGTGTGATGATAACATAACAAAAATAGTTTTTAAAGTTATATATAACGTTATACAATATAATAACCGCACAATATCAACAGCAGTAACAATGACAATATATAATAGTGTATTGGTGTCCATCTTGTATTGTTTTGTATTATACTTTCATTGTATACAGTAAAACCTGCCGGGCTTATTACCATGTGGCACTCTCTTCCAAATAACCAGAAAGATGGCAAAGTGATCTTGAATGAAAACCAAACTGGAATCTTTTTTAAAAAATCTGGGTTCCAGCGGGCCAAACTCCGGATCGGGCAAACTCAGGATCGGGAGACAGGCGTCTTACCAACTAGGCCATGCAGGTCATCACCTTGATTTATGGAAGCGAAACTTGGACTTGACTGAAGAAAGCTAAGAGTAATGTTAATACTGTAGGGATGGGGAGGTGCACCATCTTGCTGGAAATAAAAGTCCTCCTCCCTTAACTCTTCACAAATTCCTGCAACAAGTTCATGTCAATTTCTACGACGAATTCTTTCACCAAGTTCAAGTAAAAGTGCTTTCACCAAGTTCAAGTAAAAGTGCTTTTACCAAGTTCAAGTAAAAGTTCTTTCACCAAGTTCAAGTAAAAGTGCTTTCACCAAGTTCAAGTAAAAGTGCTTTCACAAAGTTCAAGTAAAAGTACTTTCACCAAGTTCAAGTAAAAGTGCTTTCACAAAGTTCAAGTAAAAGTACTTTCACCAAGTTCAAGTAAAAGTGCTTTCGCCAAGTTCAAGTAAAAGTGCGCATACATATTTTGGAACTTAGTGTAGTAAAACACAATAGTATATTATCTTTTATATTTTTAATGTTTCATTTTGTCAAATTGAATTAATATTGTTTTTACTCTCTTTTGTTTCAGCAAATAAAAACAAACAAACTCGAAAGAAATAATCGACCAAAAGTATTTCAACCTACCAAGTGTCTTTATTTACCAAACTTTAGAAATATTTTTAAGAAACACTATCGAAAAATTAGCGTTCGATGTGATCGTTCGATCTTTTATAAATTCACCTAAAATTGCACCAATTCACTTATATTTAAATAAAGCAATTTCTAGTTTCTCACTAAATTCACTTAGATAAGTCAAATTATTTCTTCGTGTCATATCTTATCGTTACTTAATATAACAAAATAATATATAATATTATAATATTCCACAATAACTTAAAAAATATAAATAAGTCTTAACTCTAAATATTGTATTAAGATAAATATATCAAAGTCTAAGAAATCAGCAACACGTGTTTCTAACTTTATTCGAATAAGAGGAATAAAAATAAAAGTCACGTGTCTAAGAATAATACATTAAAAACAATTATTCTCAAAATAACCTTAATATTCGCTTGATTTTAAATCAAATTTAAAAAGAAATTTCAAAAAGGAGTACCGCAAGGGTCATACATTGGACCAAATAAAGACCTTAACAAAGTCTATATATTTTCTTGCCAAGTTGAATTCAATCAAATCTAAAGGTCATTAGAACGAACCCAACAAAACTAAAGGAATTCCACAAGGTTCGATCTTAAAGTCAATTTACGTATTTAAGAGACATTTAATATGGTATCAAGTTCAAGGCTATAAAAACTGAACTAAAAGATTTAAAGAATATCAACAAAGCTCTTATCTTAGAGATATCTACAAAATAATTAGCAAAATTTATATTTTACATAGTTTGAAATTCGATAAGGTTCGCAACTAAGACCGATCTTCAAACTAAGCCTTATTTTTAATATAAGCTATCAGAAGATAGCCTAGACGTATATAATAGTTGTTCAAGACTTTCATCCCGAGAGATATCGAACTTAAAGGGGCCACATAAGTCCCAGATTTACCCGCAAGGGACCGCCAGCCTAATCCTGTGGGGTCGCGAGATGCCTGGGGCTGCGTGGGCCGCAGCCGTATGGCTGGTAGCGTGCATGGCGAGGGACTCTTCAGAAGCATTGACAACCTTCGGAAAGACGAATCCTGCTAATACACTTCCTGCGAAACCCACTCCACCACCAGGTAAGATCCAAGATAAATAACATAATTTAGAGAATATAACTCGAAACTTTCCTATATTAATAATATACTTACTTCGCCTCGTCTTTAACCCTTCCTTCCCTGTGATGTGTAACTTTGATATCTCTATAAATATAATAAATACTGGGTTCAGATTTTAGGTATTCCTCCGTAATACATTTACGCATTGAATGAAAAAATAATATTAATAATAATTAGCACTTATCAGCCACATCACAGACATTTTGTAAAAATCGGGAATAAATTCACCAATACAATCAAACGTGTGCCAGTGTGTGACGTAGGTATATTCAATCTAAAAAAACGCTATGGGTGAGGAAGCGACGCTATTCACGTCTCACTCTCACTCTACTTCGGTATATGGGAACGCAAGAAATAGAATCTCAGTTCGCTCGCTTCTCTCGCTTCAGTAGCTCTCGGGCATCCATTTAAGGTGGTTTCATCGCCCATTTTGTGAACGTCGTCCGATGTTTTTTTCATGTTTTCAGCAATTAAATTTAAATTATTATCACTTTTGACTTCAAATTTAATTAATTTAAGCGATTGGTTATGAATATTCTTATTTTTCCGATTTTAAATCGTTCATTTTGACATGTGTATTGAATACACAGCACCGGAACGTGCGGATTTTTTTAGCACAGAAACGGAAAGGTTAATATACCTTCCTTCGCCTCGTCTTTAACCACACATTTTCTCAGATAGTTTCTCTTGGCATTTCAAAAACAAGTTTTGTTTTTCCAACCACCTTTTTGATGTTCTTGTCTCTCTTTAGTTGTTCCAACCACCTTTTTTTTTTTGATATTCGTGTCTCTATTTAGTTGTTCCAACCCCCTTTTTTGATATTCTTGTCTCCCTTTAGTAGTCTCAGCCACCTTTTCTTTTATATTATTGTCTTTCTTTTCTTTAACGTTAAACATTAGATTAGTTCTAATTGTTTCAACATATCTCAAACACCTCAGAGCGTTTTTTTATTAAACTTATAAATCAGTTCTTCCTATACAACACAATATAAATGTCGTTTACGTTGTTGGTCCTCAAAGTCGAAGATCCTCTCACCATTACCACGTCAATTGCTTGAAATCTGCAAAATTATTCTTTGCCGCCACTAGATCGGAGTTGTTAATCGGTCCTCTTTGAAAGTTTTAACTCCTCCTAATCATTCTATACACCTCAACTTCTCCTAGTTATCCTGTAAACCTCAACACACCATAAAAATCCCCCACCAGGGAGGTTGATATTGCCACCGTTGGGAATCAATGATCTATAAGGCATGTCCTTATTCGACCTAGTATACACACATACATATACTATAATCACGTCATTTACCTGTCAAGGTAAGCAGAAAGGATAGAGCGCTAGACTTGTTTTACTCGATACATATTCTAAGCCTTTTCTCTGTCCATAAATTCATTCATATAGCTTCTACTATTTCTCTGCTTTTCTACTTATAAGTTTCTTTTTTTGAAAATATAATTCCCATGATCTAATCATACTTTTCTTAGTCTTCCACTCAAATTAGCTCTATATATTTTTTTTCTTCATTAAATACATACATATGCCATCACGTCATCTCCCTGTCGGGGTAGACAGATATGAGAGACGCCAGACTTTTCTTCGGCATCTTATATTCAATACATAATTTGGCCTTGTAACTATATAAAATGCGTTTTAGTTTAATGCTAAATAATGTTCGCTAAGGGACAGGTTGTATTGATTTTTTCACGGATTTAGAAACGGATGCAACACCCCCTATACTCACCCTTCCTGTGGGCTGGTATCATCATCCTGCCATGTCAGTTAAATCACATAAAAAATACACCCCGAATAAATTTTTATATAAAATTTTTCGTCAATGATCAAATAATCGGATTAAGAACCACTGGAATTATAGATCGTTCAGCCAGAAGAGTCATTTTGCAATAGTGTAACAGTGCGTTTACAAAAAACTTGTAACTTTATTTTTTAATGAAGAGAAAAAGCAAAAAAATATAAAAATAATATTTTATACTCAAACATTGAAATGAACACACACGTTTTGTAAATTGAAAATGCTGTCAGCTTAAATTGTAATGCGCATAAAAATAAAATGAAAGTAAGTTTATTTAACATATTAATTGTTTAAGCATGGCAGATTCTACCCATAGGAAGCATTCAATAACAACAATGGAATTTTTCAACATTAAAAATAAATATAAGTACAAGTATTATAAAGTTAAAATGTTGGTCAGTTTTAATTAGATTATAGCACATAAAAATACAATTATTATTGTATGTAAGATTATTTAACATATTAATATTATAATAGTATCATAATTACATAATAACAATGCCAAATAATACAGTTTTAAAATAATAGCGGATGGGATGGAGTGATACTAAATTCTAGGAAACTTTAGCAAAGTTATAACAAAGTACATTCTAAGTTTTCTAAAAAAATTTAATTATATATTATACATTAGACAAAAATCGCACTCCTAATTTCGACGTGGTAGTGCTTTTCTAATCACCGAGTATTTTAACAACAATACAAAATACAAACGTGCGCTCTGCGCGAACCAATCGTGTGGCATTCTAAAACCAATATCACTACATAAGTTGTGTAGTACAGAGAGTGTTACTCACACTATTACAAAATGACTCTTCTGGCTGAATGATCTATACCACGTTAATCTTATTTCATTAGAGGGATTATTGCTATGTGACAAACTCTTTCAATCAATCAGAAATTATAAGAAAGAAACTTAAAAGGTAATCTATGAAGTAACGCTTAGAGAGCAGACACTCCTTAACGATGCTTTATCTCGGGAATCGTACCCACTTATATCATAGACAAATATAAAAACACAAAAAAAAATAGTAATTTGAGTGTCAAGATAGGAAGGTAGGTGGTGACTGTAGCCATAAGATTTGGTGCTTCCTCCCCTTTGTATATGTTTAGAAACATAATTGGTAAGACAACAGCTGAAAGCTTACTAAGGGAAGACCATAATATATGTGATGATCTTTTTAGTCTGTCTGGAGTGATGAAGTGTGAGGAACTCACTGATGGATCCTTGAAATATTAATGTATTTTATATAATACTTTGTTCATTGGTTCATAGCAAACTAGAAAGCAATGGTTGCTTTTTGAACCCGCAGAGGGCATATAAACTCACTTATAGTGGATTAGTGAACTCAAATAAAACCGCTGTTTTATTTGAGTTCACTACCGGTTTCGAAGACCTCTGTCTTCTTCGTCAGGTGAAGTTGAACTAAATTATGTCTTAAATATATTTATTCTAATTGTAATAGGTATAGGAGTGGGAAAGGGGAGGGAAGTAGTGGATAATAAGGGGAAGGGAGTAGAAAGGCGGCGAATGGATGAATTTTGAGCGGGAAACATAATTAGCAGATGACTATTATTAAAATTAACTTGGTTGTTTATGATGTGACGAGGTAACGAGATGCATGGCCGCGCGGTAACGCGCTGGACTTCTGTGCGGAAGGGCGTCAGTTCGAACCCTGCGCTGTGCTACTCGCCTCGAACGACACAGGCACTTTTTCCGCCTAGTGTTCGAGGGCATTAAGGATATCTATGACTTCGGTCATATCTATTCTTTACCTTTTGTCCAGCTGCAATACCCTCCGGCTCGAATGCGAAATTCGCAAACCACGGTCGATATCAAACGAATAGTTTTTTTTTTTATTGTTTTCCCGTTCAAAAGCGATCCTTTTGACGCCTGTCTATATTTTAGACATAATTAAGTTCAACTTTACCTGACGATGAATACGAAAGTCTTTAAAACCGGTAGTGAACTCGGTAAAAGTAGAAAAATAATTGTTTTATTAATTTTATTAAAAATTTATAAACGTTACACCACAAAGTGAAACAAAAGTCTTTTCTTAGATTCAAGAAACGAATAAATTATATTTTCTGTCCAGGCAGGGAATGTTCCAAGGAGACTGAATGCGCTGGCATCCAAGGCACCAGCTGCGTCAGAGATCCTGACGACCTTAAGCTGAGGTGTCTCTGCGGAGACAACAAAGGTCCACTGAACGGAAGATGCGAGGCCAAACACAAAGGTAAGAGACTATTTACTCGTATTCACAATAGGGTGGATCATCCTTGACAAATACTTATATCTTAAATTGATTAGTCTGAGGCCGAGGCTACACCAAAATGCTTCGTTAAGTACTAAGCTAGATTTTACGTGACTCATATAAATACCAAGAGCGTATATCTGAATGGAGCGTATATCACTCCTGTAAATACCAAGAGCGTATATCTGAATGGACTGATCTCTCTGCAGGCGTTCCCCAAGGTGGAATTCTCTCTCCACTCCTTTTTTCTATATTCATCAACCCAATAACATCGTCTCTTAAATGTTCTTATCATCTGTATGCAGATGACCTGCAGATATATATTCATTTTGATCCAAATTTCTTTCACGCGGCTTTGAACAATTTAAATACGGACCTTCAATCGATCTCGGAGTGGACTGGGGAGCATGGCTTACTCATCAATCCTAAGAAGTCTCAAGCGATCCTCATTGGCAGCCCTCAGCTTCTCGGTAAATTCAACACTGACTTACTTCCTCCAATATTACTTGATGGCTCTATTATACCATTACATAAAACTGTTAAAAACCTAGGAGTGCTAATAGATAACACTCTCTCATGGCGAGATCAAATAAATGAGGTAAGCCGAAGGATCTTCTTCAGCCTTCATTCCCTTAAAGTGTTGCAAAGATTTCTACCAACTAAAACCAAAATTTTACTCGTACAATCTCTGCTCTTTCCGATTCTGGACTATGCGGACGTATGTTACTTGGATGTTACAGAGGAACAGCTGGACAAATTACAGCGTCTTCAAAATGTGTGCCTAAGATTTATTTTCAACCTACGAAAGTACGATCATATAACTTCATACCAGAAGGCATTGAACTGGTTGAATGTTAGAAATAGACGCCAAATTCACATACTGTCTCTATTGTATAATATCCTTAACTGTCCCGCCGCACCCTCTTATCTCGCCGAAAATTTTCAGCGTCTTTCCAATCATGGATTAGCGCTACGCTCAAACAGAGATTGTTTATTGGCCTTTCCAGTTCACCGCTCTTCTTTTTTCACGTCGTCCTTTACTGTCCATGCAGTGAGACTCTGGAATCAGTTACAAACCAATATAAGACTCGCTCCGTCCTTGGCATGCTTTAAGAAGCGACTGAAAAAACTCTTAATTTCTAGTCAGTAAAATAACGTGTTTCATTCCTGATTTTTCTTTTCCTTTCCTCTCCACCATCCTTTCCTTTCCTTTTGATTGATGATATCTCACTTTATATGAAAAATAGTGTTCGGGTGATTGTCCGTCTTTGTGGGGTTTGTGGGCATGTTCTCACGTATATGTTTATGGATTTCGTGGGGATGGATAGTCATTTGAATGATTTATGCGACCACGTAACTTGCTTCATTTACTTTTGTCTGGTTGGTTGGAAGAGATTGCCGCCTGGCAATAAGCCCGCCAGATTGTATTGCAATAAAAGTGTTAAATAAATAAATAAATAAATAAATACTAGGTGACTTCATACCTGGCCACACCAAAGTGTTACGCACAAATTCATTTGACAGCTGGGAGCGGTTGAGTCAACACACGATGTTTATCTCAAAACTCACCAATTTCATTATAACTTACCTTATCTTTATTTACTTTCTGTGCAGCTTCATTCCAAAGTGATTTTATTACAGGTACATTTTTCTATAATTTGCTCGATGGGTTCCACAAAGGCTCCCTTTTATACACAGCTGTCATTAAAACTTCCGCCATCTTGCAAATTAACCAACACGTCTATTCGCTAGGAGATTCACTCGATGACTAATCGTCATGCAACGTGGCGCGAAGTGTGCAGTGTGGCCACTGCGATAGTATGCGATGCTTTGGTTCGCTAGGATATGTCGCCTAACTCGCAACATAGCTCTAAGGTGTCGAAAATGCTCACTTTCGTCTACTTGACATTCCATTTTGAAGGCTTGTAATCAAATAAAATAATATATGTAACGTAAAAGCAAACACAATTTCTTGTAGAGCAGAAAATTTTCTTTCGAATGACGTATAACCTTTACCATTTTGTTTTACTTTTGGTGCTCATTTTTAATTTGGAAAAAAACGGACACAACTTATGTTAACACTCGATACATATTGACGGCAGTAAAATATCATACGAACTCACAAAAAAATTCATGCCACATATAAAGCCGGCTTTTTAAACTAATTTCAATCTCCAAAAACTCCCGTTTAACAGGAAAGATAAAAATGGAATACTTAGCAACAGTGGTGTGTATACACTTTTATGTGCTGACTGTGATAATTTCTATATAGGAAAGACAGGAAGATCTTTTGAAAAGAGATTTCGTGAACACCAATCCGCCTTAACTAATCCTCTAATTTATTCTGAAATGGATAATCATTGTCACCGTGAAAACCATACTTTTTTTATCGATTATTCAAAATTTTTGCATATTAATAGTAACGGAAATAAATTGGACAGATTAGAAATATTTAAGTCAGTGCAATGGGGATGAACCATTGGTAAATACATATATATTTTCAAGATCTCACCGCTGCTTGCTGAAGTTGTCTGCTGCCTCCGTATACTCACAATCCCATAGTCGAATTATTATGTCAGTACCAGTTTGAACATTATTCAGTCTAGTTTGTATTCTTTTGATGATGAGGTGAAACGTTTGAAATCGGTAGGGTTATACCATTCTTATATTTTATTTATAGTTAAAGCATTAAAATTGTGGAGGTTGAAAGATATTGTAATTTGTTTTATGTTTCAAACACTGTTGGAATAAACAGTGTTTTATTCAAACACTGTTTATTCCAACAGTGTTTGATACAACACAAAAAAGTTTTAGCAAACACGACAAGTTACATATCATTCTTGTTTGTGCTCCCCTGATGATGAGGTTAAAACTTTGAAACCGGTAAATTTATATCGTTATATAAAGTGGAATAAACAGTATTTGACTAAACAATTTACAATGTCTTTAAACCTCCGCAGTGTTAATGCCTTAACTATAAATATCATAATATGATCCAACAATGCTGGAAAATTTAATGTATAGCATATGTTCATACCTAATATTCGAGTTACTAGTTAGAAATGTTAACCTACCTACCAAGTCATCTTCCGTGGTTTCAGGGCTTGTTCCTTTTGAATAGAGCCTCGTTTTTTTGAAAGAATTTTGAGCTTTCTTAGTAATACGAGTTAGTTGTTTTAAAAGGTAGGCACGTCGCCCGAGCAGCAAACCATCGTTGGACATAAAACAATCTAGTGATACCCAAGGCTGTGATGTGTTGAATTAGATGAAGAAGAGGACGCTGATATGATTTGGACATGTGGAACGAATGAATGAAGAAAAAATATCAAATATACAGTGTAAATCTGGAAGGAAGATCAAGGAAAACAAGGCAAGATCAATGATAGTTTTAAGTAAGGAATATTTTGAAGTAAGATAAATCGTAAAAGTTGTGTGTGAAGGTGTATTGAGAATATACGAAATATGTGTGTCGAGATGGGAAAATTTGACACTCTGTCCAATCTGCCTACTCCAGCAAGAATCCAGCGAGATTGTGTGTATATAGGTAGAACAAAAAGAATAAGCTAGTTGGAATATATGTTAATGTGAATTAATCGATTTTTCTACAAACTTGACTGCTCTCAAAAGCAATATTGCTTTCCTTGTATTTCCTTGTATTCTCGTCAAATTAAAGCGAACAAAAAATTTGAAACAAATTTCAAATTCATAAAAAATATTGTGACACGCCAAAAGTAAATAAAAAAAATTCACGAAATAAATTGTATACACACCAAATAGCTGTCAAACCCTCTAGCGAACGTGGTTCGAAAGTAACCTGTACGAGAAACGTGGGGTATTTTTTATTTTTTTATTATTCTTTCTGTATTTTATCGGTGATAGTCACAAATCTGTCAAGATGCACGAAGGCTTTATTCATATTTTTTGTTGTCAAAGTCTTGACGATTCTATCAGCTTCTTCTTCCTCACTTCCATTGTGTATTCCATTTAACTCTTGTCGCTCAATTAAGTATTCATTTGACAGAAGTACTGAGTGAGATTCAATCAACTCATTAACATCTCCGTTGTTGACATCCAAATTAAGTTCATTCATTAGGCTTACTATTTTATCTGTGGTAGTTTCAGAATTTATAAAATCACTCATCATTTGTGGGCATAATTGTTTCCAGGAACCTTTCATTGTCGACTCTTTTATTTCAGCCCACGAGTCTCCAATATTGTTTATTGCGTTCCATATATTATATTATAGTTCTTCCAAAAAACGCGGGAGCGACTGCATGGAAGATGAAAATTTTTGCATTATTGACAAGAATCTTTAAAATATTGAATTTTAAAAAATGTGCGAAAGTAATAGAATGTGCGAAAGTCGAGGGCCACCTGTATTTTGGTATCTGAGGCACCCATTAGAAAACGCGCCCCCACAATTAGTTAATTTGTTTTCAAAATACTTCCGGAAACGTATAAATAAATTTAAAATTTTCCCTTATTTTAAAATGGTCGATTTTTTTACATTCTACAAAAGTCACTCCACCGTGTCTTGAAAATTTAGGCCGTAGGTCACTTTACCTCTTAATACAAATAAACGAAATAAAATTATTATAGAATCCCAAACATATACAACTTTACTTTTCGACCTTTAAAGAGAGTAAAATAATTAATTTATTTATTAACAATTCATTATAAAAATAATCTGGCGGGTTTATCATCAAGAGGTATTCTCTTTTAATTAACCAGATCGCAAAACCATTCAAATTATTACCCATGCCCATGAAATTCATGAACATTTACGTGAGCATGTGCTCATAAGCTGCACAAAGACGAACATTATCTTTGATATAAAGTGAGATATCATCAATCAAAGGGAAAGGAAGGGATGGTGGAGATGACAGAAACATCAGGAATGAAACATGTTATCTATAAGTTTATCAAAAATTAAATGTTTGTGATAATAAAAAAAGTACAATTTATATAGCGCCGTGTAGAGAGCAAACCCTCCTCAAGGAGTTCGAACTCGATACTTGAACCCATTATTATTGACAGTGATATTGATATTTGACAATCGGCCAATAGAGATATTGATATTTGACAATCGGCCAATAGATATATTGATATCTGACAACCGGCCAATAGAGAAATTGATATCTGACAATCTGTCAAAAGAAATATTGACACCTGACAATCGGCCAATTGAGATATTGATATCTGACAATCGGTCAATAGATATATTGATATCTGACAATCGGCCAATAGAGATATTGATATCTGACAATCTGTCAATAGAGATATTGACATCTGACAATCTGTCTCATTCGAGACGAGATCTATTTTTATATATTATTTTTATGCTACTTTTCATTTTTGTCGGTCGGTTTTAACGCCCTTCAGATAACGTCCTTGGGGCCAGTGCCTCGGATGCCCACTCTTGAACCGGCTCTGCAGATATTATAATATTTAATAGCGTAAGCAATGATTAGATAACCATTTATTTGAGTTGGGAGTAAAACGTATGAGGTTGTTGCAAAAATAATGGCCAATTTTAATATTACTTCAATTTGAACGACAACCTCCGTAGTCTAGTTGGTAAAACGCCTAACTCTCATCTCGGATGTTGCGGGTTCAAATCCCGCTGGAACCCAGTTTTTTTAAAGGGATTCCAGTCTGGTTTTCACTTTAGGTCTCTTTAACATATTTTTTATTGGTTGCAAGAGGTTGCCACATGGCAATAAGTCCGCCAGATTGTACTGTAGGTATACGACGAACATTTTTTTTCTATGAAATATTTGTTCATTTGCATTTTATTTTGACAGTTGGGAAATCGTGAATTTATTTATCGAGTAAGGTTTGTTTGATTTGCATTACTTTTATACAGTGATTGAACCATTTGTACGTTTAAATCATATTAAAAAGTTGATAAGTGAGTTTCACATTAACTTAATGAATTCGAGAAATTATAGCTTTGAAGTGGTTCTTTGTTGCTGTTTCGTAATCGTAACGATCCATGTCTTAATCGTATTGTGATATGCGATGATAAATATATCCTTTATGATAATCGTAACCAATCCATACAGTGGTTCAATCAGAATGAACCACCATATTGCATAACCAACACATCAAAATAAGTTAATGATTACTATATGATGGTCTACGAACGGTGTTATTCATTACAAATTTCTCGATCAAGGCTAATTATATCACTGCCCAGTTGTAAAGTAAAACAATTCGAAGCATACGCCGAAAACAACATAGCAAACAATCAGCACTGCTTAATCGAAGAGTTATTACGTAATTGATAATTAAATTAATTACGTAATTGACAATTAAAAAAATAATTGGATTTCGAAATATTACCTTATCCACCTTACTCATCCGATCTATCGCCTAAACGATTTTCACTTTTTCAAGCACTTCAATAACTATTAGGTGTTAACATAAGTTGCGTCCGTTTTTTTTTTTTTCAATTTAAAAATGAGCACCAAAAGTAAAACAAATTTGTAAATTTTTTCAAAGAAAATTTTCTGCATTATAAGATATTGTGTTTGCTTTTACGTTACATATATTATTTTATTTGATTACAAGCCTTCAAAATGGTATGTCAAGTAGACGAAAGTGAGCATTTTCGACACCTTTTTCTGTTCGCGTTCAATGGAGGGAATAAAACTGAAAAAGCTGCTCGCGATATTTGCGAAGTATATGGTGAAGATGCTACGAATGAAAGGACAGCTCGTCGATGGTTTTTGCGTTTCAAAGGCGGTAATTCCGACCTGAAAGACATGGAGCGTTCCGGACGACCAGTGGACTTCGATGAGGACCGCTTAAACTATATTATTCATGAAGATCCCTTTCAAACCACCATAGAATTGGCTGAGCAGATGAATTGTAGTCACATGACTGTATACCGCCATCTTTAATCAATGGGAAAAATTCAGAAATTCGGCGCTTGGGTTCCACATGTTTTGAGTGAAAACAACAAAAATTAAAGTTCGACAATTTCTGCTGGTTTGCTCGCGCGTCATCGAGCTACGCATGGCCACAAGCAAAGGTTCCTTTACCGCATCATTACTGGTAACGAAAAATGGTTTGAAAATGGTGATGAAAAAACATGTTTGAACGGGATCTTCATGAATAATATGGTTTAAGCGGTCTTCATCGAAGCCCACTGGTCGTCTGGAATGCTCCATGTCTTTCAGGTCGAAATTACCGTCTTTGAAACGCAAAAACCATCGACGAGCTGTCATTTAATTCATAGCATCTTCACCGTACACTTTACAAATATAGCGAGCAGCTTTTGCAGCTTTATTCCCTCGATTGAACGCGAACAGAAGGAGGTGTCGAAAATGCTCACTTTCGTCTACTTGCCATTCCATTTTGAAGGCTTGTAATCAAATAAAATAATATATGTAACGTAAAAGCAAACACAATATATTGTAGAGCACAAAATTTTCTTTCGAATGACGTATAAAATTTACCATTTTGTTTTACTTTTGGCGCTCATTTTTAAATTGAAAAAAAAACGGACACAACTTATGTTAACACCCAATGCATATTTACGGCAGTAAAAAAATCAATAACAGAGAATCAGCAGAAAAAGCTTTTTTAAGTTTTTTTTTAATTTTTATTCGCCTGTGTATTATTTAAAAGGCATAAATCAATTTGTGATTCATTCGTTGGTAAAAATGCGTGGAATCAAATGACTTTTTCTTTGATAAATTGATTTTATTTACTCTAAAGTCATATTTGATTTAGTTCGAAGGTTGTAAAATCGGCCATTATTTTTTGAACAAATTATAGGACAACATGATTTATAAAGCTACTCAAAAAACTCTTAGTTTCTTATTAGTAATTAAGAGTTTTTCATTCCTTTATTATTTACAGTTAAGGCATTAACATTGTGGATGCTTAAAGACATTGTCATTTGTTTTATCAAACACTGTTTATTCCACTTTATACAATATAACGGTATAACCCTACCGGTTTCAAGGTTTTCACCTCATCGTCAGGGAAGCACAAATAAGGCTGAATTCTGTTCGAACTGGTACCGACATATCATACATGTCACCGTTAAAATCACACATTTTTCTATCGATGATGCCAAATTTTCGCATATCAGTAGTAACGGAAATAAGTGGAACATATTCAAATCCCTAGAAATATCCAAGTCAGCGAATCGGGATGAACATCTGGCAAACACATATTCCCAAGATCTCACGGCTGCTTGCTGAGGTTGTCTCCTGGCTCCCTTCCCCCGCAATCCCCAACTCGAATATTTACCGTTAGAAGTGTGTATACCAGTACCAGTTCGAACAGAATTCAGTATTGTTTATGCTCTGTGATGATGAGGTGAAAACCTTAAAACCGGTAGAGTTATACCGTCACATAAAGTAGAATAAACGGTGTTTGATAAAACAAATTACAACGTTTCATTCCAGATTTTTCTTTCCTTTCACCAATCCCTTTTCTTTTGTTTTACGATATTTCACTTTTAGTTACAATACACGGCGCTAAGTAATACGGATGCCTTTGTAGAGCGTTGTCTCTGTCGCACGATGGCCCGATGTGTATTACATACTCATGTATTACTTACCGTCGGGTACTAGTACCCGGCGGTAGGTAATACACATGGCTTTGTAGAGCGTCGTCTCTGTCGCACGATGGCCCGATGTGTATTACATACTCATGTATTACTTACCGTCGGGTACCAGTACCCGGCGGTAAGTAAACACACGGCTTTGTTGTGCGTCGTCTCTGTCGCATGATGGCCCGATGTGTATTATATACTTATGTATTACTTACCGTCAGATACCAGTACCCGGCGGTAAGTAATACACATGGCTTTGTAAAGCGTCGTCTCTGTCGCACGATGACCCGATGTGTATTACATACTCATGTATTACTTACCGTCGGGTACCAGTACCCAGCGGTAAGTAATACACATGGCTTTTAGAGCGTCGTCTCTGTCGCACGATGGCCCGATGGGTATTACATACTCATGTATTACTTACCGTCGGGTACCAGTACCCGGCGGTAGGTAATACACATGACTTTGTAGAGCATCGTTTCTGTCGCACGATGGCCCGATGTGTATTACATACTCATGTATTACTTACCGTCGGGTACCAGTACCCGGCGGTAGGTAATACACATGGCTTTGTAAAGCATCGTCTCTGTCGCACGATGGCCCGATGGGTATTACATACTCATGTATTACTTACCGCCGGGTACCAGTACCCGGCGGTAGGTAATACACATGGTTTTGTAGAGCATCGTCTCTGTCGCATGATGGCTTGATGTGTATTACTTACCGCCGGGTACTGTATATTATATAATTTTTTGCGACCATGTAATTTCCTTTATTTACTTTTGTCTGAATAAATAATTGGAAAATTTTCTTACAAAAAGATATCTGGACATTGCTTACACTATCAAACATAATACCAGCAGAGCTGGTGTAAGGGTGGAACCACAGGGGTACTGAACCCGAGCGCGTTATGTAAAGGGCGTAAAAATCAACCAACAAAAAAAAAGTAGCATAAAATAAATACGAGTATATAAAAATAGATCTAGTCTTGAACAAGACATATTGTTAGATATTAAAATCCCTATTGATCTGTCAATAAAAGTGGGTTCGAATCCCAAGTTGGAGCTCCTTTGAGGCGAGTTTGCTCTTTAAACGGCGCTATATAAATTTTCCTTGTATGATTATTATAAACATAATTTTGAATTGAATTCATATTCGATTAATATATCGATCCCAGTTCACCATTCCTATTTTTTACGTCGTCCTTTACTGTCCATGGCGTGAGACTCTGGAACCAGTTACAAACCAATGTTAGACTCGTTCCATCCTTGGCATGATTTAAGAAGCAGCTACAATAAAAAAACTCTTTTCGAGATCAAATAAATGAGGTAAGCCGAAGGATCTTCTTCAGCCTTCATTCCCTTAAAGTGTTATAAAGATTCCTGCCTACTAAAATCTAAATCTCTGCTCTTTCCGATTCTGGACTATGCGGACGTCTGTTATTTGGATATTACAGAGGAACAGCTGGACAAATTACAGCGTCTTCAAAATGTGTGTCTAAGATTTATTTTCAATCTACGAAAGTACGATCATATAACTTCATACCAGAAGGCACTGAACTGGTTGAATGTTAGAAATAGACGCCAAATTCACATACTGTCTCTATTGTATAATATCCTTAACTGTCCCGCCGCACCCTCTTATCTCACCGAAAATTTTCAGCGTCTTTCCAATCATGGATTAGCGCTACGCTCAAACAGAGATTGCCTATTGACCTTTCCAGTTCACCGCTCCTCTTTCTTCACGTCGTCCTTTGCTGTCCATGCAGTGAGACTCTGGAATCAGTTACATAACAATGTTAGATTCGTTCCATCTTCGGCATGCTTTAAGAAGAAACTTAAAAATCTCCTAATTTCTAGTCGGTAATATACCGTGTTTCGTTTCTGATTTCTCTTTCCTCTCCACCATCCCTTCCTTTCCTTTTGATTGATGATATCTCACTTTATATGAAAGGGAACGTTTGGGTGATTGTCCGTCTTTGTGCAGCTTATGAGTCAATGCTCACGTAATATATATGGTAAATTTCGTGAATTTCGTGGGGATGGATAGTCATTTGAATGTTTTTTTTACGACCATGTAACATAACTTGTGGTCTTTGTGGGGTTTGTGAGCATATGCTCAGGTATGTGTTTATGGATTTCGTGGGGATGGATAGTCATTTGAATGTTTTTTTGCGACCATGTAACATAACTAGTGGTCTTTGTGGGGTTTGTGGGCAAATGCTCAGGTATGTGTTTATGGATTTTGTGGGGATGGATAATCATTTGAATGTTTTTTGCGACCATGTAACATAACTTGTTGTCTTTGTGGGGTTTGTGAGCATATGCTCAGGTATGTGTTTATGGATTTCGTGGGGATGGATAGTCATTTGAATGTTTTTTTGCGACCATGTAACATAACTTGTGGTCTTTGTGAGGTTTGTGGGCAAATGCTCAGGTATGTGTTTATGGATTTTGTGGGGATGGATAATCATTTGAATGTTTTTTGCGACCATGTAATATAACTTGTGGTCTTTGTGGGCATATGCTCAGGTATGTGTTTATGGATTTCGTGGGGATGGATAGTCATTTGAATGTTTTTTTTACGACCATGTAACATAACTTGTGGTCTTTGTGGGGTTTGTGAGCATATGCTCAGGTATGTGTTTATGGATTTCGTGGGGATGGATAGTCATTTGAATGTTTTTTTGCGACCATGTAACATAACTTGTGGTCTTTGTGGGGTTTGTGGGCAAATGCTCAGGTATGTGTTTATGGATTTTGTGGGGATGGATAATCATTTGAATGTTTTTTGCGACCATGTAATATAACTTGTGGTCTTTGTGGGCATATGCTCAGGTATGTGTTTATGGATTTCGTGGGGATGGATAGTCATTTGAATGTTTTTTTTACGACCATGTAACATAACTTGTGGTCTTTGTGGGGTTTGTGAGCATATGCTCAGGTATGTGTTTATGGATTTCGTGGGGATGGATAGTCATTTGAATGTTTTTTTGCGACCATGTAACATAACTTGTGGTCTTTGTGGGGTTTGTGGGCAAATGCTCAGGTATGTGTTTATGGATTTTGTGGGGATGGATAATCATTTGAATGTTTTTTGCGACCATGTAATATAACTTGTGGTCTTTGTGGGCATATGCTCAGGTATGTGTTTATGGATTTCGTGGGGATGGATAGTCATTTGAATGTTTTTTTTACGACCATGTAACATAACTTGTGGTCTTTGTGGGGTTTGTGAGCATATGCTCAGGTATGTGTTTATGGATTTCGTGGGGATGGATAGTCATTTGAATGTTTTTTTGCGACCATGTAACATAACTTGTGGTCTTTGTGGGGTTTGTGGGCATATGCTCAGGTATGTGTTTATGGATTTCGTGGGGATAGATAGTCATTTGAATGTTTTTTGCGACCATGTAACATAACTTGTGGTCTTTGTGGGCATATGCTCAGGTATGTGTTTATAGATTTCGTGGGGATGGATAGTCATTTGATTGATTTATGCTACCATGTATTCATTACCTTTTGTCTGGTTGGCTGGAAGAGATTGTCACCTGGCAATAAGCTCGCCAGATTGTATTTGCAATAAATAAATAAATAACTTGCTTTATTTACTTTTGTCTGGTTGGTTGGAAGAGATTGCTGTCTGGTAATAAACTGGCCAGATTTATTTTGAAATGAAGTGGTAATAAATAAATATACTATAGCACATGATTTACAGCCTTAAAAGGTCAAAAAATTAAGTTATAAACCCGTATGTTTTTATTTTCATTTACGAGTATAACATATTATAGGGTAAAGTGGCCTACGTCCTAAATTTTAAAGACAGGGTGGGGGTGACTTTTGTAGAATGTAAAACAATTGACCATTTTAAAATAAGGGGAAAATATTACAGCAATTTTGTACGTTCCCGGAAGTGTTTAGAAAAAAATGTTAACTTCTTGTGGGGGCGCGTTTTCGAATGGAGCGCCTCAAATACTAAAATACCTTGACGCAGTTCTAAATACTATGAACATTCTACGCAATGCACGAATACAAAAATGAGAAACTATTGTACAATATTCTATATTTTTTAAAAGTTTATTTTTAGAGATCACTCTCCTCAAGGGCGCTCTAACTCGGAATTCGGACCCAATATTATTAGAAGCGAGAGTCGTAGGTTTTGTGCGGAGTGCCTGACGACTGGGAGCAGGTCGCTCAGGACCGTGGAGAATGGAGAGCCATTTGTTCTCGGGCTGATGGCTTCTCAACGGCTAGACGAGCGGCGAAAATACGCCAGTATTCCCAGGTGACTCAGCAAGATCCACATGTACGTGACATCTGCGGGAAGTAGTGCGCATCTAGGATCGGGCTGTTTTCTTACCGAAGACTTGGAGTGGCGAGGGGATCCTTGACTACGTAACGACAAAGACGAAGATCTTTCAGCATATCGGAATTGGTGAATCGGATACATTGAAGAGCGTCTTTAAAAGACGAAATGGGGTCCAGCCCCAGTAATCAAGCCTTTGGGTTGAGATTTACATGATAAGGCATTGTATCCGGGACTCGTAAATCCAGCCCCAGTAATCAAGCCTTTGGGGGTTGAGATTTACAGCATAAGGCATTGAACCCGGGACTCGTAAATCTAGCCCCAGTAATTAAGCCCTTGTCCAGCCCCAGTAATCAAGCCTTTGGAGGTTGAGATTTACAGGATAAGGCATTGAACCCGGGACTCGTAAATCCAGCCCCAATAATCAAGCATTTGTCCAGTCACAGTAATCAAGCCTTTGGGGGTTGAGATTTACAGGATAAGGCATTGAACCCGAGCCTCGTAAATCCAGCCCGAGTAATCAAGCCCTTGTCCAGCCCCAGTAATCAAACCTTAGGAGGTTGAGATTTACAGGATAAGGCATTGCACCCGGGACTCGTAAATCCAGTCCCAAAATCAAGCCTTTGGGGGTTGAGATTCACAGCATAAGGCATTGAACCCGGGACTCGTAAATCCAGCCCGAGCAATCAAACTCTTGTCCAGCCCCAGTAATCAAACCTTTGGGGTTTGAGATTTACAGGATAAGGCATTGAACCCGGGACTCGTAAATCCAGCCCCAATAATCAAGCATTTGTCCAGTCACAGTAATCAAGCCTTTGGGGGTTGAGATTTACAGGATAAGGCATTGAACCCGAGCCTCGTAAATCCAGCCCCAGTAATCAAGCCCTTGTCCAGCCCCAGTAATCAAACCTTTGGAGGTTGAGATTTACAGGATGAGGCATTGAACCCGGGACTCGTAAATCCAGCCCCAGTAATCTAGCCTTTGGGGGTTGAGATTCACAGCATAAGGCATTGAACCCGGGATTCGTAAATCCAGCCCGAACAATCAAGCCCTTGTCCAGCCCCAGTAATCAAGCCTTTGGAGTTTGAGATTTACAGGATAAGGCATTGTACCCGGGACTCGTAAATCTAGCCCCAGTAATCAAGCCTTTGTCCAGACCCAGTAATCAAGAAGCCTTTGGGAGTTGAGATTTACAGCATAAGACATTGAACCCGGGACTCGTAAATCCAGCCCCAGTAATCAAGCCTTTGGGGGTTGAGATTTACAGGATAAGACATTGAACCCGGGTTTCGTAAATCGACTGATAACATCCGATTCTTACAAACAGAATGTATTTTTAATATTCCTACGGAACATTTTTGTAGCGATTTGAATGATTACAAAGTATGCAAATTCGAAATAAACGATGCCTGAATTTATGCCTGAAAAGCCTGAAAAATTATTTAATAACGCATTTCCTTTTTTTTACGTGCCAAATATAAATGCCAAAGGGTTATTCTTTGTGACTTTCATATCGTATTATTCAGCAACCTTTTTGAGTCACGATATCTTAGTGATATATAATTAGATAAAAATTACACACATTCTTACACTCATGCCATGTCCCTGTTGGGGTAAGCAAAGAGAACGAACACCAAATTTTCCTTCCATTAGATACTGCCTTCGTTTCCTCCGAATCCATACATATCCTTTAACAGTCCCTTCTGTTTCTGTTATCATTTATCGTTCCTTGTTTAAATAAATATAGGTGTATCAATAGTAACATAAATATAGGTGTATCAATAGTAACATAAATATAGGTGTATCAATAGTAACATAAATATAGGTGTATCAATAGTAACATAAATATAGGTGTATCAATAGTAACATAAATATAGGTGTATCAATAGTAACATAAATATAGGTGTATCAATAGTAACATAAATATAGGTGTATCAATAGTAATATAAATATAGGTGTATCAATAGTAACATAAATATAGGTGTATCAATAGTAACATAAATATAGGTGTATCAATAGTAACATAAATATAGGTGTATCAATAGTAACATAAATATAGGTGTATCAATAGTAACATAAATATAGGTGTATCAATAGTAACATAAATATAGGTGTATCAATAGTAACATAAATATAGGTGTATCAATAGTAACATAAATATAGGTGTATCAATAGTAACATAAATATAGGTATATGAATAGTAACATAAATATAGGTGTATCAAAAGTAACATAAATATAGGTGTATCAATAGTAACATAAATATAGGTGTATCAATAGTAACATAAATATAGGTGTATCAATAGTAACATAAATATAGGTGTATGAATAGTAACATAAATATAGGTGTATTAAAAGTAACATAAATATAGGTGTATCAATAGTAACATAAATATAGGTGTATCAATAGTAACATAAATATAGATGTATCAATAGTAACATAAATATAGGTGTATCAATAGTAACATAATATATTCATTTATATACACATAAATCATACATTGCATATACACATATATTTCAAGATAATGTCGATACAAATCTTATACAAAAGGTCTGGACTCATTTCATGATTTCCCCCCAGTCGAGATATACCACCACCAATAGAAAGCGAGTATTTATTTTAAAAAAAACATTCTTTTCTCGGTCACCTTCTACCACGACTCCTGCACATAATTGATTTATAAATTCATCGAGTCAGTGTTTCATTACCCATTTGTTCAACATGTCCAAACCACAATCAGTTCTAGATCACATTCATGATTAACAATTCCATTTATTTTTCTGTTATACATTGACAAACCACATATTCTTATCACTCAATGCAAATGAATGAAAGAAGACAAATAAATGCATTTCCTTTACGTCATAAATAATAATAAATGGGAACAGTTTCTACTGCGCTGTTCAGGAAGCAAACTCTCCTCAAGGGCGCATAAACTCAGGATTCGAATCAACTCATATTTATAGAGCGCTGTTCAGACAACAAACTATCCTTAAGGGCGCATAAACTTGGGATTTGAATCAACTGATATTTATGCAACGCTATTCAGGCAGCAAACTCTCCTCAAGGGCGCATACACTCAGCATTCGAATCAACTCATATTTGTACTACGCTGTTCAGGCAGCAAACTCTCCTCAAAGGCGCAAAAACTCAGGATTCGAATCAACTGATATTTATGCAACGTTGTTCAGACAGCAAACTCTCCTCAAGGGCGCATACACTCAGCATTCGAATCAACTCATATTTGTACTACGCTGTTCAGGCAGCAAACTCTCCTCAAAGGCGCAAAAACTCAGGATTCGAATCAACTGATATTTATGCAACGTTGTTCAGACAGCAAACTCTCCTCAAGGGCGCATATACTCAGCATTCGAATCAACTCATATTTGTACTACGCTGTTCAGGCAGCAAACTCTCCTCAAAGGCGCAAAAACTCAGGATTCGAATCAACTGATATTTATGCAACGTTGTTCAGACAGCAAACTCTCCTCAAGGGCGCATACACTCAGCATTCGAATCAACTCATATTTGTACTACGCTGTTCAGGCAGCAAACTCTCCTCAAAGGCGCAAAAACTCAGGATTCGAATCAACTGATATTTATGCAACGTTGTTCAGACAGTAAACTCTCCTCAAGGGCGCATATACTCAGCATTCGAATCAACTCATATTTGTACTACGCTGTTCAGGCAGCAAACTCTCCTCAAAGGCGCAAAAACTCAGGATTCGAATCAACTGATATTTATGCAACGTTGTTCAGACAGCAAACTCTCCTCAAGGGCGCATACACTCAGCATTCGAATCAACTCATATTTGTACTACGCTGTTCAGGCAGCAAACTCTCCTCAAAGGCGCAAAAACTCAGGATTCGAATCAACTGATATTTATGCAACGTTGTTCAGACAGCAAACTCTCCTCAAGGGCGCATATACTCAGCATTCGAATCAACTCATATTTGTACTACGCTGTTCAGGCAGCAAACTCTCCTCAAAGGCGCAAAAACTCAGGATTCGAATCAACTGATATTTATGCAACGTTGTTCAGACAGCAAACTCTCCTCAAGGGCGCATACACTCAGCATTCGAATCAACTCATATTTGTACTACGCTGTTCAGGCAGCAAACTCTCCTCAAAGGCGCAAAAACTCAGGATTCGAATCAACTGATATTTATGCAACGTTGTTCAGACAGTAAACTCTCCTCAAGGGCGCATATACTCAGCATTCGAATCAACTCATATTTGTACTACGCTGTTCAGGCAGCAAACTCTCCTCAAAGGCGCAAAAACTCAGGATTCGAATCAACTGATATTTATGCAACGTTGTTCAGACAGCAAACTCTCCTCAAGGGCGCATATACTCAGCATTCGAATCAACTCATATTTGTACTACGCTGTTCAGGCAGCAAACTCTCCTCAAAGGCGCAAAAACTCAGGATTCGAATCAACTGATATTTATGCAACGTTGTTCAGACAGCAAACTCTCCTCAAGGGCGCATACACTCAGCATTCGAATCAACTCATATTTGTACTACGCTGTTCAGGCAGCAAACTCTCCTCAAAGGCGCAAAAACTCAGGATTCGAATCAACTGATATTTATGCAACGTTGTTCAGACAGCAAACTCTCCTCAAGGGCGCATACACTCAGCATTCGAATCAACTCATATTTGTACTACGCTGTTCAGGCAGCAAACTCTCCTCAAAGGCGCAAAAACTCAGGATTCGAATCAACTGATATTTATGCAACGTTGTTCAGACAGTAAACTCTCCTCAAGGGCGCATATACTCAGCATTCGAATCAACTCATATTTGTACTACGCTGTTCAGGCAGCAAACTCTCCTCAAAGGCGCAAAAACTCAGGATTCGAATCAACTGATATTTATGCAACGTTGTTCAGACAGCAAACTCTCCTCAAGGGCGCATACACTCAGCATTCGAATCAACTCATATTTGTACTACGCTGTTCAGGCAGCAAACTCTCCTCAAAGGCGCAAAAACTCAGGATTCGAATCAACTGATATTTATGCAACGTTGTTCAGACAGCAAACTCTCCTCAAGGGCGCATATACTCAGCATTCGAATCAACTCATATTTGTACTACGCTGTTCAGGCAGCAAACTCTCCTCAAAGGCGCAAAAACTCAGGATTCGAATCAACTGATATTTATGCAACGTTGTTCAGACAGCAAACTCTCCTCAAGGGCGCATACACTCAGCATTCGAATCAACTCATATTTGTACTACGCTGTTCAGGCAGCAAACTCTCCTCAAAGGCGCAAAAACTCAGGATTCGAATCAACTGATATTTATGCAACGTTGTTCAGACAGCAAACTCTCCTCAAGGGCGCATACACTCAGCATTCGAATCAACTCATATTTGTACTACGCTGTTCAGGCAGCAAACTCTCCTCAAAGGCGCAAAAACTCAGGATTCGAATCAACTGATATTTATGCAACGTTGTTCAGACAGTAAACTCTCCTCAAGGGCGCATATACTCAGCATTCGAATCAACTCATATTTGTACTACGCTGTTCAGGCAGCAAACTCTCCTCAAAGGCGCAAAAACTCAGGATTCGAATCAACTGATATTTATGCAACGTTGTTCAGACAGCAAACTCTCCTCAAGGGCGCATAAACTCAGGATTCGAATCAACTCATATTTATAGAGCGCTGTTCAGACAGCAAACTCTCCTCAAGGGTGCATACCATATATTCAGGATTCGAATCAACTTATATTTTTTGATAACATATTATGAAAAAAAAAAAGCTTTTAAGAGTCTCCTATAGCTGCGCACGGCACCCATATATTTGACACTAGGAAGTAGACCATTGCACGCCACAGGACCAGCAACAGCAAACGCTTTATCATAACATCCCATCGTATTATATTGATGTGAATCAACTATTTTATTCTATGAAGAAGAAATCGATCTCAAATGTCTTCTTGTAGTTCTACAAACACATTATCTCTAAAGCTTCTTTGAGATATTAAATTCTTTTAATATGGGAGCATTTGTCGCTCTGTCGATGAAACACCGAGCAATCCTCGTCAAGTCGTGCTGAAGGAGATTTGTGAAGTTTCACCTGTCTGATTCCATCTTTTATATTTTGTTTTTCAATGATTTGTATTTGTGTCTGTATTTTTTTGCGCAATGCGGGCTGTGCGCCTGTAGCCGGTCCCGTACTGTGTTGGTAACATATGATTGTGTACGATTTGATACCTGTTGTTTCTTTCTGATTGTTTTTGTTGTAATTGTGTAAAATGATGTTTATATATTCTGTCAATCTCAATGTGTTGATCGCTCACTACATTATCATTTCTATTTTTGTTATAAAATGAATAATGCGGTTTATCTATTTTTATTATTTTTGTTATAAAATATATAGTACGGTTTATCTATTTTTATTATTTTTGTTATAAAATAAATTGTGCGGTTTATCTATTTTTATTATTTTTGTTGTAAAATATATAGTACGGTTTATGTATTTTTGTTATAAAATAAATTGTGCGGTTTATCTATTTTTATTATTTTTGTTGTAAAATATATAGTACGGTTTATCTATTTTTGTTATAAAATAAATTGTGCGGTTTATCTATTTTTATTATTTTTGTTATAAAATATATAGTACGGTTTATCTATTTTTATTATTTTTGTTATAAAATAAATTGTGCGGTTTATCTATTTTTATTATTATTGTTATAAAATATATAGTCCGGTTTATCTATTTTTATTATTTTTGTTATAAAATAAATTGTGCGGTTTATCTATTTTTATTATTTTTGTTATAAAATATATAGTACGGTTTATCTATTTTTATTATTTTTGTTATATAATATATAGTACGGTTTATTATTTTTATGACTGTTAGCGCATCGTGCGACAGAGACGACGCTCTACAAACGATGTGTATTACTTACCGCAGGGTACTGTATGTATGATGGGGTGAATGCATGTATCACTTGGGAATATTTAATAGTAAATAATTGTATTATATTTTAATTTGAACCCCACCAAACCAATGGAGGGTTACTTTCCTATTAATATACAAAACCGTTTTCGATCGTTCACCAAAATACTCCACCCTAATCGGTCGCGTGCCGAAAATTCGCCTTCCTCGCGGTTCCCCATTTAGCTAAATTACACCTTTGCAACGTATGTCAGCCTAAAAAGAAAGAGAAATAAGTTTCTCGAGTCGTAAAAAAAAAGAAAAAGAAGATGATAATTTCTTGAAAATAATCTCTCAACTTTTATAATACTCTGACTTTATTGTATTTTATTGCATTTTTATTGTATACAGTAAAATCTGGACTACTTATTGTTGAAACTCTATTCCAGTGAAAAGTTTTCCTTTCAGTGAAAACCAAACAAGAATTATTTTTTAAACAATTGGGTTGCATCGGAAATAGAACCCGTAACACGCGTCATGTATCTTACCAACTAGGCCATGGAGGTTGTATTGTATAGGGTGTGAGCTGAAAAACGTCTGATGTCCTCGCGGCCAGGCTCGCCCTATATTGTTGGGATGTATCTCGACCGGGGACATTTTATGAGATGAACCCAGACCTTTTAATATCTCCTCCCTTTAATGTATTTTCTGCGATTTCTCTTAAGACATACTCGTATGTGCGATTTCGGAATGTACTTATGGTATATGTACATATTATGTTGCTATCAATTAACCTATAGTAGTTGCAACCCGTGAAATATTCACGGAAGTAAAACAAATTCTACATTTATGAAAATATCTTCTCCCTGCCTCCATCCCAACTCACTGTCTGCGAAGACTGTTGGGGTCAGCTCTCTTCGTCCTCAGGTTGTATGCTCTTCTGTCCCGGACTACGTCCCCCAGGCCGTGCCTCTGCATCAGGTTATCTTTTTGCACCACCCACGAATTATTTGGTCTTCCTCTGGTTGTTATTCGAGGAAGATCTATGGAGATTGCCTGGTTCACAATGTGATCGGGTGCTCTGCGTCCAACGTGCCCATACCATCTCAATCGCCTCTCCTCCATCTTGCTGTTGATGTATGTAACACCTAGGCTTCCACGAATGCGTGAGCTTTTTATTTTGTCTCTTTATAAAAATATATATAAAATATATATCTATTTATGAAAATATGTATTCATAAATGTAAAATTTGTTTATATATATATATATATATATATATATATATATATATATATATATATATATATATATATATATATATATATATATATATATATATATATATATATATATATATATATATATATATATATATATATATATATATATATATATATATATATATATATATATATATATATATATATATATATATATATATATATATATATATATATATATATATATATATATATATATATATATATATATATATATATATATATATATATATATATATATATATATATATATATATATATATATATATATATATATATATATATATATATATATATATATATATATATATATATATATATATATATATATATATATCATTTATACATCGTCCCCTTTTACACCGGTTCAAAAATTGTTAGCTAGGTATTTAAAATTCGTTCAATATCACGGACCCACCGAGCTTCAAATTTCCAATTACTTTCGGAGAGAATCCAAGTATTCCTCTCTTGTATTCAAAATTCAATTCTCGTATTCTAACTTTGACGACAACCGTCGTATGGGTTTTGGCCTATTTATACTATGATTTATTTTTGGGTTATCCAAAAATTTGTTGCGCATTTTTTCGGATAGATGTCATAACGACAAAATTTTCTTTACTATCTTCATTCAAAACGTGTTGAATGTATACTACAATATTATGAAGGTTAAATATTTTTTTTCGACCAATCCTTGCCCTAATAGTTTGAGCGGTTTTTAAGATGGAATGAAATACTACGAGAAAGTCTTTTTTTTAGATATTGAATTATTTATTACTAATGTAAAGTAAAATAAACGATGCAAACTTTAAAAACATATGTACAGTGTATAGTGTCGATGCAGTAATCCAGTGCTTCCCACAAGGGGCAATACTGCCCCCTGGGGGGCGCTGGAACGATCCAGGGAGGCGGTAGTAACCAAGGAAGCAAATGAGGTGCGTTGATAAGAAATAAGGGGGCGATGGAAAAATTTATTTATTTAACACTTTTATTGCAAACACAATCTGGCGGGCTTATTTCCAGGCGGCAATTTCTTCCAACCATCCAGAAAAAAGTAAATGAAGCAAGTTACGTGGTCGCATAAATCATTCAAATGATTATCTATCCACACGAAATCCATAAACATATACGTGAGCACATGCCCACGAACCCCACAAAAACAAACAATCACCCGAACATTCTTTTTCATATAAAGTGAGATATCATCAATCAAAAGAAAAGGAAGAGATGGTGGAGAGGAAAGGTTAAGAAAAATCAGGAATGAAACACGTTATTTTACTGACTAGAAATGAAGAGTTTTTTCAGTCGCTTCTTAAAGCATGCCAAGGACGAAGTGAGTCTCATATTGGTTTGTAACTGATTCCCGAGTCTCACTGCATGGACAGTAAAGGACGACGTAAAGAAAGAGGAGCGGTGAACTGGAAAGGCCAATAGACAATCTCTGTTTGAGCGTAGCGCTAATCCATGATTGGAAAGACGCTGAAACATTAAGGAAGAATAAAAGTTGTTCAAGTTATAGTAATTACTTTATTTTCCAAATAACTCATATCAAAAGAGACCTCACTATCAAGAAAGGTACCAAATAAATTTGATGCCTTCTTTAGGAAATATTCTAACATCCATAACTGATCAAGTATCGGTAAAGTCACCAAGAAAAAAACCCGTTTCACTTAGATTTATTAAACTTTAGTTAATTTCTAGACATCCAATTTGATTATATTAAAAACAAATTTATTTAAAAATAAGCGTCCCATGAATTTGCTCACATCTTGCAAAGCACAAATCATGTATCAAAACAGGACAGCACTGGGCTGAAACAAAGGTCTTATTTACATCGTGAAATTTTAAATCACAGCATTAGTAATTTTTTACGGTCAACGTTCAACGAGGAAAGGTTAAATTGTTTAATATTTCTGGTCGTTGTGCCTGATAAAATATCTGATTTATAACAGTTTTTATTTGGTGGAGGAAAACATTTAACTCTTTTTCTCCCTGGCTCCATCCCAACTCACTGTCTGCGAAGACTGTTGGGGTCAGCTCTCCTCGTACTCAGGTTGTAATATATATGCTCTTCTGTCCCGGACTACGTCCCCCAAGCCGTGCCTTTGCATCAGGTTATCTTTTTGCACTACCCATGAATTCTTTGGTCTTCCTCTGGTTGTTATTCGAGGAAAATCCATGGAGATTGCCTGGTTCACAATGTGATCGGGTGCTCTGCGTCCAACGTGCCCATACCATCTCAATCGCCTCTCCTCCATCTTGCTGTTGATGTCTGTAACACCCAGGCTTCCACGAATGCGTGAGCTTTTTATTTAACGCTTAACTCTCTAATCTTTTAAAGTTATAACAACGTTTTACTTCTCGAGGAATCATTTAAAGGATGACTTCTGTTGTCATTTAAAAGAACGACCTTCACGTAAATAAAACACAATTGTCTCTAATCCTGTGAAAGGAAGATACGAGTACATTTGATCCGCTAAGAATAAAAATCTAGGAGTGCTAATAGATAACACTCTTTCATGGTGAGATCAAATAGATTCAGCGTTCATTCCCTTAAAGTGTTGCAAAGATTCCTACCAACTAAAACCAAAATTTTACTCGTACAATCTCTGTTCTTTTCGATTCTGGACTATGCGGACGTATGTTACTTGGATGTTACAGAGGAACAGCTGGACAAATTGCAGCGTTTCCAAAATGTTTGTCAAAGATTTATTTTTAATATGACTTCATAGCAGAAGGCATTGAACTGATTGAATTTTAGGAATAGACGCCAAATTCACATACTGTATCTATTGTTTAATATTCTTAATTGTCCCGTAACCCCCTCTTATCTCGTCGAAAACTTTCAACGTCTTTCCGATCATGGACTAACGCTACGTTCAAACAGAGATTATTTATTAGCCTTCTCAGTTCACCGTATTCTTTTTTTACGTCGTCCTTTACTGTCCATGCAGTGAGACTCTGGAATCAGTTACAAACCAATGTTAGACTCGCTCCGTCCTTGGCACGCTTTAAGAAGCGACTGAAAAAACTCTTAATGTCTAGTCAGTAATATAACGTGTTTCATTCCTGATTTTTCTTGTCCTTCCCTCTCCACCATCCCTTCCTTTTCCTTTGATTGATGATATCTCACTTTTAATTTAATAAATTTACGTCCACAAATTGCATAAATATGAATAATCTTCTGAACGTTTTTTGCGAACATGTAACTTAATTAACTTTCACCTGGTTGGTTGAATGAGATTGCCGCCTGGCAATAAGCAAGCCAGATTGTATTTACAATGAAGTGTTAAATAAATTAATAATTGTTAATCATCACAATCATTGTATTACACTTTCATTGTATACAGTACAACCTGGCGGGATTATTGCCATGTGGAAATATCCTCCAACCAACCAGAAAGATACTAAAGAGACCTTAAGTCAAAACCAGACTGGAATCCTTCTTTTAAATATCCAGATTTCAACGGAAATCGAATCCGTAACCTCCGGGCTGGAAGACAAGCGTCTTATCAAGTAGGCCACGGTGGTCGTCGTTCTATTCATTATATTTATTATTTATGATTTATTGATTTATTTTATAGGAAGTCTGGCGCTCTCTACTCTCTGCCAATCCCCACAAAGAAACGGTCTCTTTTTTTATGATTCCTGTTAATATATCCGAATTAATGTTTCAAACATACTGAAGAGTGTTAAAAACAACTTAACTATACATTTATTTTTGTTATTTATAGGTATACGAGTATATGCGTATGGCATAGTCAGGCGCTTTATAAAATCAAATTTAAATCCCTCAGCCATCTTTTGGCTTCGGTCGTCAGTTCGTTTACATCATCCATCGCTCCGTGGGCATTCATGGTGTTTAGGGCATTCTCTTATAATGTGGTGTAGGGTTTGTGCCGCAGCACCGCAGTCACAACTGGGGTCATCCATGTAGCCCCAACTGTGGCGCTCCGCTGCACTTCTGTTGCAGTCTGTTCTAACGCGGTTCAGTGTTGCCCACTCTTTGCGGTCCAGCTCGAAGCCGGCGACCCTCTTAGATGGTTCTGCAATTAGGTATTTATTTCTGGTGTCCCCATTTCTCTATCCAAACCATTGCTCTCTAAGGCTTGTGCTCTGGCCCAGAAGGGTTTTCTTGATTTGAGCCTAGTATGTGGGATATTCCTCAGGGTCAAGTTTAAAAGAGAGGTGTTGTTCTTTGCCCTTGTCCATTCTCTCATTGAAGATGCATTTCTACGAATGTGAGATGGAGCTATGTTGGTCAGTATGGGTAGAAATTGGCATCGGGTGGGTTTCAACACATCGGCTATCGTTCTCAAGATGGTATTGAGCTGGGTGTCCACTTTTTTGGCATGAGCACTGCCGCCCCATATGGGTGAACAGTATTCGGCAGTAGAGTAGACAAGTAATAG
This sequence comes from Odontocerum albicorne, assembly GCA_949825065.1. Lineage (NCBI taxonomy): Eukaryota > Metazoa > Arthropoda > Insecta > Trichoptera > Odontoceridae > Odontocerum > Odontocerum albicorne. The sequence continues at coordinate 9,950,610 of OX463868.1, forward strand.
TCCCGCTGTTCACAGTGGGTCAGCGCATGCTCCCCATCCGGACCCTGCCAGCTTCTGGATGACATTATTCCTAGTTTTTTTGTTAAAATAAGATAAAGGATATTAAAATTTTACTGGCCTTACAATAGTAAATTTTAAATTTTCGTGTAAAGAATTGAAACCTCTGATTTTTTTTTTTCCACTTTGCTCGGATTTATCCTGTTACACAAAGAGGGTTTGCTTCTAGCGTTAGCTTATTCGTTATTCGTTGATGCCAATACAGAGGTAGAACCTTCTACTTTTCTTTATGACTTGAATAGGGCAATGTCAAGTCAGAATAAAAAAAATGTTTTTTCTGTATTCACTGATTGGTTCAATATTTTTTTTATACACTTTGCACGGATTTCTCCTGTTACACAAAGAGGGTCTGCTTCTAGCGTTAGCTTATTCGTTAGGAATAATATCAGCCAGGATTCTTCTCATACTGCTAGTCGGTACCGATAATATATCAACAATGTCATTCAGTTGGTTCAATATCTCTATACCACGCGTGACTGAGTGTTTAGCCATGTTATTCGTCCTGTAAGTTGGTATGTAGAACAGAGGGTGATTCCTTGCACGGCTATATTTATTGGGTACATATAAACTTAGTGCTTCTAGAATTGCGGGACAGTTAAAGGAACCTTGGAAAACCTTTATTAGGAATATCGCAATGGATTCTTGCCTTCTTGTTTCGAGGCTTCTATAGTTACACACCGTGAGAAGTTCGGCATGGTGAGCATATTTTGGGTAATCGCCCTTTGTTCTGTACCATAGATATCTGAGGAATTTGAAACTAATTGGGTTGAATATATATTTTCAAGTGGTATAAAGTGTTTCAATTTTTGATTTTATTTTAATAAACATGAATTTCCAATGTTAACGCTATAAAACTCTAAAAAAATTAATAACCCTTGTATTGTTTTTTTTTTTCAAACTAAAAAAAAACAGTTATTTACCACTGGCACGAAAACTTTTTCGTGCCGTCGTTTCGAATATTTTCATTTTATGTTGTACCCGAGAGGCGAAATCAATTACTCGAACTGAAATTGACAAATGACCCTAATGTCGTTATATTTCTATAACGAAAGAGTTGATTCAATTCACCGTGTCTGTGTTTCATGCGAAAAATTATTCTAATTTGACCGAAATAATCTAACGACTCGGGGTGTTAAATTGAAAAAAAAAGAGCTGTAACGGGTAATTATTAAACGACGCTGATTCGTTACACCTGTCACTCGAATAATTTATTTTAATGTTGTCGATTTACAATCGAGTTACAATGAAAACAATATATACACATACACGGTAAATATACTCGTACATAATGCTAGTCGGAATGTCTAGCATTATTTTCAACAGCTGATCATTCTAGACTATTCTAGATTTAATTAAACAATTTGCTGAGGTGCATGGCCGCGCGGTAAAACGCTGGACTTCTGTGCGGAAGGTCGTCGGTTCGAACCCCACGCCGTGCTACTCCCCTCGAACGACACAGGCACTTTTTCCGCCTAGTGTTCGAGAGTATTAAGGATACCTATGACTTCGGTCATATATATTATTTTAAAAATAAAAAAAATTAAATAAAAAATACATTTATTCCTTCATTTCTTTCCAGCGTTGTGGAGTCGGACATTTAATTCAGACTCCGACTTTAAAATTTTAAACGTTTGAATCCGACTTCAATTAAAGTTCGTATTATACAAAAATATAGTTTATATAATATTATTGATTATTCTCGATACAGACTTAGCCTAATTACATCGAAAAATACAAAATTTGTTAACATTAAAAAAAAATATATAAAATAAAATTATTTTATATAATTTCTTTTTTTATAGAATAGATTTAATTACACACATATACATATATTCAAAGTCACTTAGATACGTTTTTAATAATAGATATGACCGAAGTCATAGGTATCCTTAAACCCCTCGAACACTAGGCGGGAAAAGTGCCTTTGTCGTTCGAGGGGAGTAGCACAGCGCGGGGTTCGAACTGACGACCTTCTGCACAGAAGTCCAGCGCGTTACCGCGCGGCCATGTACCTCATCTAAAATAAAAATATATGTTGTTTATAGTTAAAGCATTAACGTTGTGGAGGTTTAAAGACATTGTAATTTATTTTTATCAAACACTGTTTATTCCACTTTTTGTGACGGTATAGCCCTACTGGTTTCAAGGTGCACACCTCATCTTCAAGGGAGCGCAAACAAGACTAAATGCTGTTCGAACTGGTACCGATATACACGCTTCAACGTGTAAGAATTTGGCATCATCGATAGAAAAAGTATGGTTTTCACCAGTAGTAACAGTAGTAACGGAAATAAATTGGACAGATTAGACGCCCTAGAAATTTCTAAGTCAGTACACCGATCCGAACATCTGTTGAACAGTTATATCCCAAAAATCTCTCCGCTCTTGGCCGAAATTGTCCCATGCCTCCCTCACCCCTCAGTCCCCAACCGTTGTAGCATGTATATCGGTACCAGTTCGAACAGCATTTAGTCTTGTTTGTGCTCCCCTGAAGATGAGGTGTGCACCTTGAAACCGGTAGGGTTCTCTCTCTCTCCGTGGTTGCAGTCCTAAGACTGGTTTGCAGCAATTTCAACTCTTCTCCTCCATTCCTCCCTGTCCTGTGCGGCTCTTTTTAAATATGTATATGTTGAGCAGCGCACGTCCACCAACAGGTCCTCCGGGTACTCTCGGCGTGGGCGTCCCCTAGAGCTTGTCCCCTCGGTCATACCCTCCATTATGGCATGCAAGAGGCCCTCTTGTCGTATTATATGACCGATCCATCCTGCACGCCTTTCGGACAGGATCCTGAGCAGGTGCCTTCCTCCTTCGATTCGTTGGAGAACCTCTTTATTTGTGATGTGGTCTCTCCAGGAAATTCCTAATAGTCTTCTATAGGATCACATCTCAAAAGCCTCTAGTCTTCGTCTATCTCTTTCGGATAGGCACCATGTCTCGCAGCCGTACATCAAGATACTCCATACATAGGTCTTGAGGAGTATTCTCAGTTTTAGGTCTATATTATTTGATTCTATTATTTTCGACCTTTTATTATACCGTCACAAAAAACTGGAATAAACAGTGTTTGATAAAAATAAATTACAAAAAAAAAATATGAATATGCATATATAACATATATACACACAAACATACACATATATACATATACATACACACATATGCAATGTCACTTAAATACGTTTTTTTTTAAGAATAGATAAGACCGAATTCATAGGTATCCTTAAAACGCTCGAACACTCGGCGGAATAAGTGCATGTGTCGTTTGAGGGGAGTGGCACAGCGCGGGGTTCGAACCGACGACCTTCTGCACAGAAGTCCAGAAGATCGTCAGTTCAAACCTATGTTACCGTGCGGCCATGCACCTCACTGTATGTATTTGGGTAGTATGTTTTAAAATAAAATAAAATAAATGAAAAAAAAAAATAAATCCAGGTTTATTGATAGCAACATAGTATGTACATAATATATTTAGACACATTGCAAGAACACATTCAAAAGATAATACATTAAAAAACAGAAGCTATCAAAATGTCTGGGCTCATCTAATAACATCCCCCCGGCCAAGATACACCCCACCAAGATAGGGCGAGCCCAGTCACGGGGACACCAGATGTTTTTCAGCCCACACCCTTGAACACGTAGAACAAGAAGATAAAAAAACACACAGAAAATAAATAGATGACAAAAAAAATACATTCAAGAGAGAAGACATTAAAAGGTCCGAGCTCATCCCACAAACATTCCCCCGGCCGAGATACACCCCACCAATGTAGGGCGAGCCCGACCGCAAGGACATCGGAGGGCTTCCATCCCACACCGCCGCATATCTAAATTAAAGAATAAATAAAAAAACAAAAACGTATGGCAGAAAACAAAATAAAAAGTAAACCCACATACTATATATATCACCTCAGGTTACTACTAACTGTCAGCAAGAACGGAAAAAAGAAAAGCCTCAAAGGAGTCCAAATTTTACAAAATGACAAATGGGAAATGAAAAAGTTAGGCAGTAATACATTGAAACAGTTAAGCAGTTTTCAGGTGATGGAAAAGTTAATAGGGATATCGAACGGCGTATAGCGATAAGAAACAAAGTTAATTGATCATCAAAACATGCACATATATACTCGAACTGGACACGATCAAAATCTGCCATAATGATAGTCAACAATAGTATTTTGGTGTCAACTTTGATGAAATGTATACGTGGAAAAAATATATAGGAACTGAATAAATCTTGTAGCTTAGAATCATAAATAGTGTGACGTATGACGGATAACAGAATGAAGGGGTGAAAGATGAATGTGATCTTGATGCTGATGTGTTGAGTAAGATGAAGAAGAAATGGTTTGAAGAAAGACTAAGAAATATACAGTGCAAAGGTGTATGAAAAGTATTAAAAAGGAAGACCACAGAGAGTATGGTTGGATCAAATCTATGATATGTTCAAAGAAGGCAATTTAAGAAGCAACGAATTCGTATGAATATGTGTATACACATGGAAGAGGTGAAATATGTGTGTTGAAATAAGTAATTCTGGCACTCTATCTTCTCTGCCTACCCCTAGCAGGGTAATGGCTTTTAGCGCCCTTAATTAACTGTTTCTTATTGCAGCTCGCCGTTTGTTATATATTTCCCCCATTCCTATATTTAAGTAGTTAAATATTTAACCGTGATTTATTTTAAATAACCCTTAATCATTGTAACTGACTGCAATTAAATTAATTATTATCCAACAATTATTTTTTTGCTATGTTAACACGACATTTGAAACGATCTTTGTTTTGCAGTGGCTACTGAACATTATACACAATTGTACCTGGTTTTGCAGTGGTTACTTAACATAATACACAATTGTACCTGGCTTGCAGTGGTTACTTAATATTATACACAATTGTACCTAGCTTGCAGTGGTTACTTAACATTATACACAATTGTACCTGGTTTTGCAGTGGTTACTTAACATTATACACAATTGTACCTGGCTTGCAGTGGTTACTTAATATTATACTCAATTGTACCTGGCTTGCAGTGGTTACTTAATATTATACACAATTGTACCTGGCTTGCAGTGGTTACTTAACATTATACACAATTGTACCTGGTTTTGCAGTGGTTACTTAACATTATACACAATTGTACCTGGTTTTACAGTGGTTACTTAACATTATACACAATTGTACCTGGCTTATACACAATTGTATCTGGCTTAACATTATACACAATTGTGCCTAGCTTAACATTATCCGCAATTGTACCAATCGTACCTGGCTGCAATTAAATTAGTTAATATCCAACAATTATTTTTTTACTATGTTAACACAACATTTGAAACGATCTTCGTTTTGCAGTGGTTACTTAACATTATACACACACATCATTATGCCATATCTTATTTGAGGTAGGCAAAAAGGTCAATTATCCACACCTAACTATTGAAAGATTTTCTTTTAAATAGTGTCGTTAAGACAACAAACTCTCATTAAGGGCGCTCCCACCAGTGTTGTACAGTCGGCAAAAATAATTACGACTTCAATTCCAGAAATCTTTCTGATTTCAATTATATTCCATATATTGATAATCATAAATTATACTTAATTACGTACCGTAACAACTTAAATGGGATTTTTTTGGAAATAACGTCTACTGGGATTCCTTATCCTAGTATACGCTATTTATTCTAAATGGTAGATAGTTCGTAATTTCAGGGTGTAATTTATGTTGCCAATAAATATTAAAAAAAAATTAAGTCGGAGTCTAATTTAGGATAGCGTATCCCGATCTCTATGGCGAAGTACTTGAACAATCACAAAAGGGCGCAGCTATTTCCGGATGTTTAAAGAACACTATCTGGAAAAACAAGTATATGAACATCCAAAGCAAGGTGAGGATATACAAGACCTGTGTCCGCCCCATAATGACATACAGCATAGAGTCCAGAGCCGACACTCTCAGAGCCAAAAATCTCCTTCGAACCAGCGAAATGAAGGTACTCAGAGGAGTATCGCTGGCAAAACCCTTCGTGATAGAGTACGAAACACAGAAATCCGAAGGATGTGCGAAGTTGAAGATATTGTCAGATGGGGACGATAGAGAATAAGGTTCTGGAATGAACACGTATCCAGAATGGCGGAACCAAGAGCCGTAAGAATTGCCAGGGACAGTATCCCCCCAAGCAAGCAGACCTCCAGGACGACCTCCCAAAAGATGGAAAGACAGCTGGCAGTCGACGTTACAAGAGGGAAACGTTGATGCAGAACCATAACAGGCCAACAGGCCTAAAAGAAGAAGAAGTCTCCCGATTCAGACTTCACAAAAAAACAACCGACTTCGACTCTACAGCCCTGGATCAGTCACACATGCTAAGGAAAAGAAAATGTCTTCAAATTTTTTTTACTTTTCCTTACGATTAATTTATAAATTTTTGTATTTCATTCCCAGTCTCCGTCAACCCTACCATACGTTCAGCATACAGCAATATGCATAATTTCTCCTTTGAATCGCTCCATCGTTGGCATGTTGTAAAAAGCGACTGAAAAAACTCTTAATTTCAAGTCAGAAATCTAACGTGTTTGCTGGCTTTGATTTATGATAGTTCATATTTATTTTTACTATGTATATTGCCCATGAATTTTATACAAATAAATCATTATTTGAATATAGTTTGCGACCACGTACAACTTTCTTTATTAACTTTTTATCTGGTCGGTTGAAAAAGATTGCCATCTGGCAATACTCCCATCAAATTGGGTTGCAAAAAGATGTTAGTTTTTTTTTTAATTTACTAATTCACCCAAACTAGGAAGATTTGTTGTTGGACTTAGTTGAGAGAGCAGCTGCCATAAAATGGAGCTGGGCAGGACATATTGCCAGATGGTCTGACTCTCGATGAACGAAAAAGGTTCTAGAGTGGCAGCCTAGAACGGGCAGGAGAGGTGTGGAGAGACCATGGGCTAGATGGTCGGATGATATACTCGTAAGACGGGCCGCAGGGGTGAAGTGGATGCAGTGTGCCCGAGATAGGGAGTTGTGGAAGACCGAAGGGGAGGCTTATATCCAGGGATGGATCCAGAACGGCTGAAGAAGAATGAAGATTTGTGCCATCAAATTAAAGTCACTCTGTCATTAAATAAGTCTACGTTAAAAAAATTATAAATCTAGATAATTAAAAATTTCAACTGATTAAGAATTAAACATTTAAAAATTTATTTAAATAGTTTAAAATTTCTAACTAAACGTAACTAAAAAAAATTATAAATCTAAATAGTTTAAAATTTCAACTGATTAAGAATTATAAATTTAACAATTGATTTAAAAAAATTATAAATCTAAATAATTTAAAATTTCAACTGATTAAGAATTAAAAATGTAACAATTGATTTTAAAAAAATATAAATCTAGGTAATTTAAAATATCAACTAATTAAGAATTAAAAAAGTAACAATTGATTTTAAAAATTTATAAATCTAGATAATTTAAAGTTTCAACTGATTAAGAATTAAAAATGTAACAATTGATTTAAAAAAATTATAAATCTAGATAATTTAAAATTTCAACTGATTAAGAATTAAAAAAGTAACAATTGATTTAAAAAAATTATAAATCTGGATAATTTAAAATTTCAACTGATCAAGAATTAAAAATGTAACAATTGATTTAAAAATATTATAAATCTAGATAATTTAAAATTTCAACTGATTAAGAATTAAAAATTTAACATTTGATTTTAAAAAAAATATATATCTAGATAATTTAAAACTTCAACTGATTAAGAATTAAAAATGTAACAATCGATATAAAAAAAACTATAAATCTAGATAATTTAAAATTTCAACTGATTAAGAATTAAAAATTTAACATTTGATTTAAAAAAAAATATAAATCTAGATAATTTAAAATTTCAACTGATTAAGAATTAAAAATTTAACATTTGATTTAAAAAAATATATAAATCTAGATAATTTAAAATTTCAACTGATTAAGAATTAAAAATTTTACATTTTAACTAAAAAAATTATAAATTTAGATAATTTCAACTGATTAAGAATTAAAAATGTAACAATTCATTTCAAAAAATTATAAATCTAGATAATTTAAAATTTCAACTGATCAAGAATTAAAAATGTAACAATTAATTTAAAAAAATTATAAATCTAGATAATTTAAAATTTCAACTGATTAAGAATTAAAAATGTAACAATTGATTTAAAAAAATTATAAATATATTAATTTAAAATTTCAACTGATTAAGAATTAAAAATGTATCAATTGATTTAAAAAAATTATAAATCTAGATAATTTAAAATTTCAACTGATTAAGAATTAAAAATGTAACAATTGATTTAAAAAAATTATAAATCTAGATGATTTAAAATTTCTACTGATTAAGAATTAAAAATTTAACAATTGATATATAAGCGGAAAAGTTTTTCAAAGAAGGAAGAAACGCAATATTCATTTGAACGCTGTAAATATATGGATTTTAGTAAATCAAACCTGTCTCGCAAAGGACAATAGAAAAAATCATGGTCTATAGTTTCATCATCCAGACCACACCCGTAGCCGGGATTCCCCACAATATCTATTATGTAAAGGTGACTAACCATCACGCAGTGGCCCGTCCACAAACGACACATGACAAACACTTCCACCTTGTTCATTCTTATTACAATATATTAATCCGTGGTTTCAAAGGGATAGATGGATAGATGGATATATCTAGAGTTATATCCCTTATTTACATCAGTTATATCCCAATCCAACGCCCATCGGTGCCAAGTATCATGTTCAATGTGATTTAAAACATCAGTAACTGACTGAAAAATCAGATAGAAGGGATTTAAAATATCTGAGATATTCCATTTACAACCTAATAAAACAAACGAACTCTTTTGTTACTTCATTGAAGCCTTTAAAAATCATTATTGGCGTTTTGAGTAGTCGAAGAATATTCGATTAAATAAACTGTCGTCGATGAATCGTTGTCGATGAACAGTAGTCGGCCAACTGTCCCAAAAGGCGGCAAGCACTCCATGTTGAACTAGTATTCTTAAAGTGGTTAGTTTTATCAGAAATCAACACGCTACTTTCCTTAACATCGAATCGGGTGACCAATATTCCTGATTTTGTATTAATTTAATAAGAATTTAACCTATATTATTTGTTTATTCATACAAATAAACGATAGAATGTTCCTTGTAACAAATAAATGATACAATGTTCCTTGTAACAAATAAACGATACAATGTTCCTTGTAACAAATAAACGATATAATGTTCCTTGTAACAAATAAACGATGCAATGTTCCTTGTTACAAATAAACGATACAATGTTCCTTGTAACCAATAAACGATACAATGTTCCTTGTAACAAATAAACGATACAATGTTCCTTGTAACAAATAAACGATGCAATGTTCCTTGTTACAAATAAACGATACAATGTTCCTTGTAACAAATAAACGATGCAATTTCCTTGTAACAAATGAAAGATACAATGTTCCTTATAACAAATAAACGATACAATGTGTCTTATAACAAATAAACGATGCAATTTCCTTGTAACAAATGAAAGATACAATGTTCCTTATAACAAATAAACGATACAATGTGTCTTATAACAAATAAACGATAAAATGTTCCTTGTTACAAATAAACGATACAATGTTCCTTGTAACCAATAAACGATACAATGTTCCTTGTAACAAATAAATGATACAATGTTCCTTGTAACAAATAAACGATACAATGTTCCTTGTAACAAATAAACGATACAATGTTCCTTGTAACAAATAAACGATGCAATGTTCCTTGTTACAAATAAATGATACAATGTTCCTTGTAACAAATAAACGATGCAATTTCCTTGTAACAAATGAAAGATACAATGTTCCTTACAAAAAATAAACGATACAATGTGTCTTATAACAAATAAACGATACAATGTACCTTATAACAAATAAACGATACAATATACCTTATAACAAATAAACGATACAATGTACGTTATAACAAATAAACGAAACAATGTTCCTTGTAACAAATAAACGATACAATATACCTTATAACAAATAAACGATACAATATACCTTATAACAAATAAACGATACAATGTACGTTATAACAAATAAACGATGCAATGTACCTTATAACAAATAAACTATACAATATACCTTATAACAAATAAACGATACAATGTACGTTATAACAAATAAACGATACAATGTACGTTATAACAAATAAACGATACAATGTACCGTATAACAAATAAACGATACAATGTACGTTATAACAAATAAACGATACAATGTACGTTATAACAAATAAACGATACAATGTACGTTATAACAAATAAACGATACAATGTACGTTATAACAAATAAACGATGCAATGTACCTTATAACAAATAAACTATACAATATACCTTATAACAAATAAACGATACAATGTACGTTATAACAAATAAACGATACAATGTACCGTATAACAAATAAACGATATAATATACCTTATAACAAATAAACGATACAATGTACGTTATAACAAATAAATGATACAATGTACGTTATAACAAATAAACGATACAATGTACGTTATAACAAATAAACGATACAATATACCTTATAACAAATAAACTATACAATGTACGTTATAACAAATAAACGATACAATGTACCTTATAACAAAAATAAAAGAGTCAGTGGTGAGTTTTCAAAACATTAAGATTAACAGAATATTTTAAAATAATGAAAATAATTTTACGCAATTACAACAAAAACAAACAGGCAGGTAAACAATACGGTGCTTCCACAGCCGCACAGTCAGTACTGCACAAAAATCACAAAAGATAAATAATTGAATAACAAATTGAAAACAAAATACAAATTGAAAAATATATTATATCTGTATTGAGACGATATACCTAGATAGTCCAGTAGGTTGGAAACACGTTGGTCTTCCACCCGGCCATTTTGGGTAAAATTTTTGATAGTACCCAATAAAACCTATACTTTCCTATTACCGTTGTCGTTGCTGGGTCTTGTAGTCGAGGGTTCCCTTGCCAATTCAGTTGGAAAGCGAAATGGTGCCATGGAGTTGGTTTTAAGTGAGTGAGCCGCTGCATACCAGCAAATTCATCAGTCACATCACTGTGCTTGATCCGATGGCACACCAAACAGCGACGAAGGAGCACACCGATGTATTTTTTACTATTTTTTGAAAGAATGGATATTACCGACGTCATATGTATCAAGGTATCATTATACCCCCGAATACTAAGCGGAAAAATGCCTGTGTTATTCGAAGGGAGAAACACAGCGTGGGGTTCAAACCGAAGACTTTCCTAAATATTTGACTGAAGTTATAGTTATCATTTTACATCCGAACACTAGGTGGAAAAATGCTTGTATCATTCGAGAAGAAGAGCACATCGCGGAGGTCGAACCGACGACTATCCGAACGGAAGTCCAGTATGTTACCACATGACCGTGCACCTTTAAAAACCTAGCTATCTTAGAATGGATATACGCCAAGTAATTTGTGGAATATTTCGTATATTTGATTGTTGATGTCCCAAAACATTTGTTGAAGCAACGACACAAGATATACAGTGAAACATGTAAAAAAAAGTAAAAAGAAAGATTTATGATACACTCGCAAGGAGCTCGCAACCATTCCTTCGAACAAAGGGAAATTAACCAATATATCACGGCACCTTCGTATTTCTAACCTTGTTAGAAGGACTTGACTATTGATTCTTGAAACCCGACTGTATTGTTTCAACTTGAGAAATAATATTGATCCATTAAAAACACGGAGCGGGGTTAACTGACCACTTAATGCCGAGTTTCTTATGTTACAGTTTGAAAGACATTATTACGTGTGACCGAATCTACTGCATGTGTTGCAACAAAATACGGGAAGAGAAATATTTGCATGTTGCAAAATCCAAAGTCTTGCTGATAGTAAAGAGTGAAAAGAATAGTTAATGCGATATATGGATGAGTTAAACGTTAAAGCAAGTTGAGGAATTCGGCTATTTTGATAATAATAATAAAATGACAATTTATTTGCGAGCGTCGTTTAGAGAACCCACTTTCCTTAAAGTCGCTTTTGACTCAGGATTCAAACCAACTTTTCTTAAAAGCGCTTTGACTCAGGATTCAAACCAACTTTTCTTAAAAGCGCTTTGACTCAGGATTCAAACCAACTTTTCTTAAAAGCGCTTTGACTCAGGATTCAAACCAACTTTTCTTAAAAGCACTTTGACTCAGGATTCAAACCAACTTTTCTTAAAGGCGCTTTGACTCTGGATTCAAACTAACTTTTCATAAAGGCGCTTGGACTCAGGATTCAAACCAACTTTTCTTAAAGGCGCTTTGACTCAGGATTCAAACCAACTTTTCTTAAAAGCACTTTGACTCAGGATACAAACCAACTTTTCGTAAAGGCGCTTTGACTCAGGATTCAAACCAACTTTTCGTAAAGGCGAATTGACTCAGGATTCAAACCAACTTTTCTTAAAGGCGCTTTGACTCAGGATTCAAACCAACTTTTCTTAAAAGCACTTTGACTCAGGATACAAACCAACTTTTCTTAAAGGCGCTTTGACTCAGGATTCAAACCCACTTTTCTTAAAGGCGCTTTGACTCAGGATTCAAACCAACTTTCGTTAAATGCGCTTTGACTGAAAATGATTCAAACTCATTATTCATCATCTTATCGTATAATTTATGACTGAGCGATTCCTGGTGGTCTTGAATTTGACAGTAAAAAAGTGATAATTTATCCGCCAAGGACTCAGGATTCTTCCGAAAGTAGGAACAGAAGTAGGGTTCGGGTGAGGAAAACTAGACAGGTGGTTGTTGAGAGTTAACAAACAAGCTATTCACCAAACGATTGCCACCTATAATGCTGTCTCTGATGTGAAGACGGATATCTAAATTATTATGACTTGATAAATGACGTTGAATAATGGAAGTGACTGAGAAAGACGAAAGCGACATACTTGCACCAATGAAATGAGCAAATATATAAACTGTATGAAATATTGTGACAGTCTCTAACAGATCCTCTCCATACGTCCCTGTACTCCGCAGATCGAGGGTACTCCAGTTGTATATCTAACTTGGCCAGTCAAATGCATTGGGATTGTTCCTCTTGTGCGTCTTCCTTCCACGCCTCCTGTAACCACAAACCTCTTCAAACTGTCTCCTTGGTCACGAACAATGCGCCCAAAAATCGGAGAACTCGTCGAAGGCGTATTATCCTAAGCTATTGGACTACCCAATTTCTCCCAGGTCATGGGAGATTTGATGGTCAGCTCTTTAGCTTCAATCTTGTACCTTCATTTCATTTATATTGGGAGTCTTTTTTTATGGAACAGGATAGATCTATTACAAATTTGCTCACATAGTCATCTCCGGTGGAACCAACATCAAGTACCCTGAACCACTATTTTGTATTGTGTCTTCTTGGTCACAATCAATGTGCCAACAGATTCAGAAAATTCGTTGAAAATTCTCAGTTCTTCGAGAATGGATGCATTAGTTCGCTTAAGAGTGTTAATGGTTGTAGATAATTTAAATAATGTAAATTTTTGAATAAACATACAAACATACTATCATAATGTCTCCCTATTGGGGTATTCGGAAAGGAAAGAACGCTAGACTTTCCTGTCACTATACACATTTCATATCTTCTACGTCAATACACCTCATACCGTTCCGACGATTTCTCTGACTTAACATTTCCTTCAACCATAACTTACTTTCCTTGGTCTTCCTCTACCACGTCTTCTACTCACATTTACAGTGTAGATTTGTTTTCCTAGTTTAGATCAATGACGGGAGTTCTATGTGATCCGAAAATGCCAGTAAAGTTAAAAGGAAAAGTATACCAAAAGACTGTCAGACCCGCACTCCTCTATGCCTCCGAATGCTGGACGATGTATAACTCTTACTCTAAGCAACTAGAAACTGCTGAAATGCGCATGCTAAGATGGTCAGCTGGTGTGTCCCTAAGAGACAAAATGAAAAGCTCACGCATTCGTGGAAGCCTAGGTGTTACATACATCAACAGCAAGATGGAGGAGAGGCGATTGAGATGGTATGGGCACGTTAGACGCAGAGCACCCGATCACATTGTGAACCAGGCAATCTCCATGGATCTTCCTCGAATAACAACCAGAGGAAGACCAAAGAATTCATGGGTGGTGCAAAAAGATAACCTGATGCAGAGGCACGGCCTGGGGGACGTAGTCCAGGACAGAAGAGCATACAACCTGAGGACGAGGAGAGCTGGCCTCAACAGTCTTCGCAGACAATGAATTGGGATGGAGCCAGGGAGAAGAAGAAGAAGAAGATTTGTTTCCCTAGTTTGATACTATTCTAAGCAATATACCACTCTGAAATGATTTGGGCATGTGAAATGAATGAAGAAATACTAAGAAAACTAATATACAGTGTAAATGTTAGTGGAAAGCGTGGTAGAAGACCAAGGAAAGTTGGTTATTGTTGACGGAAATGTTAACAGTCAGAGATATCGTTGGAACAGCATGAGGTGTATAATAGAATATGTGAAAGATGTGTGTCGCGATAGGAAAGTTTAACGTTATTTCCTTTCTGAATACCCCGATAGGGAGACATCATGATGGTATGTTTATATGTTTATTCAAAAAGTTATTAAATTTTATATCATGCACCATTAACGAACTTAACCTTTCCTTCCCTGTGTTGGGTATCTTCTACACGTTGCTTCTAATAACCATCAATATCTCTATAAATATAATAAATACAAGGTTAAGATCTTAGGTATTCCTCCATAATATATTTACGCATTGATTTAAAAAATAATATTAATAATAATCAGAATTTATCGACTACATCGAGGTGTTTTGTAAAGATCGAAAACAAATTCGCATTTAAACGCGGCGCTGCCTCGTCTTGACGATAGGTGAATAGTATGCGGGAAGCGCGACACTCTATTCGCATCTCACTCTTGCATACTAGACTGAATTGCGAGAACCTGAATTGCCTCAACGCCGCAAGCATATGCGTAAGCGCCGGAGTATGCGACTGTATTCCGCGCCGCTAGTAGCTTCTAAGCTTGCAAATAGGTTGGACGTACGCCCATTCCGTGAGCGTTGCCAGATGGTTTTTTAATGTTTTCAGCAAATAAATCTCAATTATTATAATTTTTAACTTCAATTATAATTAATTAAGGGGATTATCTATGAATGTTCTTATTTTTCCGATTTAAAATCGCTAATTTTTTATGGTGTACTCACTACCCAACACCGTAACACGCGTATTATTTTTATCACCGTAAGGGAAGGGTTAAGCAAACTATTGCCTCCATTCTCGAAGAACTGAGAATTTTCGAGGAGTCCTGTGATTATTTGTGCACATTGCTCGTGGCCAAGGAGACAGTTTGGAGAGGCTTGTGGTTACTGGAGGCGTGGAAGGACGACGCACAAGAGGAAGAATCCCAATACGTTGGACTGACCAAGGGAGATATGCAACAGGACTACCCTTAACAACTACCTTCCGAGCCGCGGAGTGCAGGGATGGATGGAGAGGAGTCGTCAGAGGCTATCATGAGAGTCATTAAGGTCAGTAACCAACAGAATGGATGGACACCATTTACAAACTGTTCGGCTGAACGAAGTTTTTCATTGTTGAAACTATCAAAAACATTTAAGATCGACCACTTAAAAACACAATCAATTCCGGTAACTGCAGATTGTGAATTAAATCGAATACCACAATAGTTAAATGTGGGCTGAAAAACATCTGATGTTCTCGCGGTCGGGCTCCCCCTATATTGGTGGGGCGTATCTTGGGCATGGGGTATGTTATAAAATGAGCCCAGACCTTTTGATAGCTTCTCTTTCAAATGTATTTTCTGCTATTTATCTTGAGATATACACATACGTGCATGTGCGATTTTGACATGTACTCGTATTTATATATGTACATACAATGTTGTAAAGTAGAAATTGCGGTGGACCGGGCATGTGATACGCATGGGCGATCATAGACTCCCAAAACGCGTCTTGTACGGGAAAGTGATGGGCAAGCGAAGAGTTGGTGGGCAGAGGAAGCGCTATAAGGACAGTCTGCGAGAGTCGCTTACTTTGTGCGTGGTCCCTGAGGACTGGGAGCAGGTGGTTCGGGACGATGAGGGGTGGAGAGCCGTATGCTCTCGGGCTGATGGGGTCTCGGCGGCTAGACGTGTGAGAAACAGTCAGCGCGTTGCGAACATGCGTCAGCATGGCCGGACGGCTCAGCAGGGTACACATGTCTGTGGCATCTGCGGTAGGGAGTGCGCATCTAGGATCGGGCTGTTTCTCATAGAAGATCACATGAGCGACGTGGAAGAACGGTTCCAGATTGACGTTGGAGTGGCGAGGGGATCCTTGTCTACGAGGCACGGCAACAACGACGATGACTGTGTTGCTATCAATAAACCTATATTTATTTATTTAAATAACTAAGAATATTTTTTGTTCAATGTTCTAATAATGAAATTCACAAAGTTCAAGTCTTTGAAAAATTAAATAATTATGATTCAAATATTTCTTGCTGGCACTTTCTCACACGCTATAATTCGAAACTTTGATATTTGTCAAATGTTCTTTTGTGGAAAAATGTTCACTTGCTTACATTATAAAAACGTAAGAAAGTATTAATTTGAATGCAAGCATTCATCTAGGAATGCGTCGGAAATGCACCAAGGCGCAATATAAGACCAAAGGTTACCATTGCAAATGTCAGGGAGAGTCTAACTTGAAGACATCGCGTGCCAGTTGTCACACGAAACTGTGCATGCTACATTGGAAGGAAGTGCCTTTTAGGTATTAAATTTAATTAAAACGAGACAAGGAAACATTCAACAACTTGTTAATGATTGTTTAAAAGCTTATTTTATTATTTTTAACTAAAAAAATAATCATTTTATTGATCATGACGGAAACGTGGGAATAGATTGAAACGAAACGAAAAAATGTTATACAAATCCGTGTAGTTAATTTATTTATTGTAAAAAAAATATTTATTTAAAACACTTCATTGTAAAAACAATCTGGTGAGCTTATTGACAGACAGCTGTCTGTTTCATCAACCAACCAGACTCATGTAAAAAAAAAAGGTCACCAAAAATATTCCATCGAACGTTGCTGGACCTCATAGTCGAGGATCACCTCGCCATTCCAACGTCAATTCAGTTGGAAAGCGATGCTGTTTCAACGAGTTATTTTTTAACTGAGTGAGCCGCTGCACACCAGCAAACTCACCAACCACACCACTGTACTGGATCCGATGTCACACCGAAGTGAGACGATCGGAACACATCGGCATGTTTTTTTTTTCTTTTTTTTTTTTTTGAAAGAATAGATATGACCAATCGTGTCATTTGAGGGGAGAAGCACAGCGCAGGATTCGAACCGACAACCTTCGTCATACGGAAGTCCAGTGTGTTACCGTGCGATCATGCACTTTTAAAAATAATCAAATAATATTTCACCTCTATATCGACAGTCAACGGTGGACGCTGTTGTGTATCGACAAGGTTTGTAGGACATGCTCGACGGAAGCATTCTCATTCTTAGTGGGGCACACTCCGTGGATCTGGAAATCCAGAATCACATCACAATTGTCCTGACGGTCGTTACATATCACGGGGGTCAGCCCCCGAGGACATGTAATGACTGCCTTCACCCCTTGTCAGGAATAGTATCTTATCTCGCCAAGAATTTTCAGCGTCTTTCCAACCATGGATAAGCGCTACGCTCAAACAGAGATTGTCTATTGGCCTTTCCAGTTCACCGCTCCTCTTTCTTTACGTCGTCCTTTATTGTCCATGCAGTGAGACTCTAGAATCAGTTACAAACCAATATAAGAGTCGCCCCGTCCTTGGCGTGCTATAAGAAGCGACTGAAAAACCTCTTCATTTCTAGTCATTAAAATAAAGTGTTTCATTCCTGATTTTTCTTTTCCTTTCCTCTCCACCATCCCTTCCTTTTCTTTTGATTGATGATATCTCACTTTATATGAAAAGTAATGTTCGGGTGACTGTCCGTCTTTGTGGGGTTCGTGGGCATGTGCTTACGTATATGTTTATGGATTTCGTGGGGATGGATAGTCATTTGAATGATTTGTGCGATCACGTAACTTGCTTCATTTACTTTTGTCTGGTTGGTTGGCTCGTGGGCATGTGCTCACGTATATGTTTATGGAGATCGTGGGGATGGATATTCATTTGAATTATTTATGCGACCACGTAACTTGTTTCATTTCCTTTTGTCTGGTTGGTTGGATAAGCCCGCCAGATTGTATTTGCAATAGAAGTGTTAAATAAATAAAATAGTTCGTCTCGCGATTATTAAAGCCTGCCTAGAGGTCCAGAGGAAAGACGTGCTAGAAGAAGACCAAGGAAAGTTTGGTTGAGCTAAGTAAATGATTTTTGAAAGAAGGAAACTTAGAAAGACAGATAAATCGTTTAAGCTGTATGGATCAAGTAGCGAAATATGTGTTGTGTGCATGCACACAATAGAGCAATGCACACACAGGTGTCATGCACTACAGGATGGACTGACAATCCTACTCTATAGCGAAGCAATGCCTGCATGTATGGTATGTACTCGTATATATCATATATGTTATAAAGAGTCTCTCAAATTGAGCGGTTTTTTTTAATTTTATTTTGTTTAATTCTTGAATAAAACACACAATTTGCTTTGATTTCAAAAAACTTTTTATTAGTCATTAAAGTATTATATAATGTATGACATTTAAACACAAAAACAATATCCGCCAAATGTCTACGTCTTGCAGCTCCACAGATGTCCACTCTTTTGTCAAAAATTTCGATGTCATTTTGGCATAATTGCGGTTCTAACTCACCAATAACGCGAATAATTTCGTCCTTCAGCTCAGGAATTGATCGGGGGTCATTCTTATAGACCTGGCTTTTTTACGTAACTTTAGAAAAAATAGTCCAACGGTGTCAGATCACATGATCTTGGTGGGCAATTAACATCACCGTTTCCGGAGATTACAATACATAAAATAATTCAACCATTTGAACGCGTCGTTGTATTGTATACGACTCCATTTTTATACATGTCATATATTACACTTCTCAAATGTCACGAAACCCATGAAAGTTCGTGACGCCATCTGTGTTTTATCCAAGAATTAAAAAAAACGCTCAATTTGAAAGACCCTTTAAATGTATGTATGCTCGCTGTAGTGCTACGTGCATGCACACAATAGAGGAATGCACGCACAGGCGTCATCCCAGTACAGAATGGACTGACAATCTTTCTCTGTAGCGAGTGATTACCTTCATGTATGTATACATGTGTACTCGCTGTAGTGCTGTGTGTATGCACACAATAGAGCTATGCACACACAGGCGTCATCCCCCCACAGGATAGAGTGACAATCTTCCTCTATAGCGAAGAATTGCCTGCATGTACGAGGGTCATCCAGAAACTAAGATTACAAGGGCTCCTGAGGCCGGGGGATTTTTTTCGTTTCAAAGTTGGTGAACCTGGCATGTAGGGGGGATCCTAACGGTCAGTTTGTTTGGTCCCGCGTGTTTGTCGGCCATTTAGTCCAGTCACAGTAAATTCTTCCGATGGAGAGATCGTCGCGCGCTCCCGCCAACTCTCGTCCGTGCGAGATTCGCGCGGTTATCAGTTTTTTGACTTTGCAGAACAATACCACCGCGAATATCCATCAAACGCTCGTGGAAGTTTATGGTAGTAATGTGATGAGTCGACAACATGTCACGAAGTGGGTTAGGTTGTTCAGAGAAGGCCATACTGATACTCACGACGAGGGCAGTGATTTCTGACGAATTTGTGCAAAAAATTGAAGAACAAGTGCGAAATGACCACCGTGTGACGCTTGACGACCTTCACGAAGAATTTCCTTACATTTCTCGAAGTCTCCTTGGTAATATCGTGTCGGAAAAACTTGGTTACAAGAAGTTGTGTGCGAGATGGGTACCCAGAATGCTCACACCGGAGCACCGTCAAAATCGCGTGAATTTTTGGATCGTTTTGCACAGGAAGGAGAAGCTTTTCTGGACTCTGTCGTGACGGTGGATGAGACGTGGGTGTGTCACTACACCCCAACAATTTTTTAATGATCAGAAGGTCGAGGAAGCTGTGAAGAAGTGGCTGAAAGACCTGGCGGCGGAGGTCTATGACACTGGCATACAAAAGCTGGTGCCCCGACTACAGAAATGTCTCGATCTCGACGGCGATTACGTTGAAAAATAATTTAATATATTTGTGAAGTATCCTGTGAATTTCAATTAAAATACAAGCATTTTTCGATCCTACATAAATGTTGTAACCTAACTTTCTGGATGACCCTTGTATATACACGTATTTATTTATTTATTATTTATTTATTATTACACATGACAAGAAATATACACAATTTGAGAAAAACTACAGATAATTCGATTTGGACATACAATTTTAATGGATCTGGGTTTGTTGCCTTTCATTTGTCGTATCCCCAGTAAACTAGGCTTTTGCCTGTATCTCACTGAGGATATTTAGCATGAAAAAAATAAATCGATACTTCTTTCCGATTTTTGATTACACAAAAACAAAATCCCGTTGCACGTTCTCATCAACCTGACAGTGACACTCAACTACAACTGGAAACATCTTGCGAAATTCAGCTCCTCACACATCATCATGTGTGTTATGTATGCTCGCTGTAGTGCTGTGTGCATGCACACAATATAGCAATAGACGCACAGGCGTCATCCTACCACAGGATGGTCTGATAATCTAACTCAGTAACGAGTGAAATTCACTGTTTTTTTTTTTCAATTTCAAGTACACCACCGGTTCACATTCCGACAAGTTAACTGTATTCAAAATAGGAAAGCTCCGCATTCTGTAGCTAGCAATAAATGTTACCATATGCAAAATAACGCTGGTCTATGGTCACGCGAGATCGCAACACCGTCAATCATAGACTACATATGTTTTCCCGCCTCGCTCTGCATTGTGGGGAAGGATAGCCATTGCTTTGCTTTTACATTTACTTGGATTTAAACATTTGTTAACTTGTCGCATTAATAAAGCGTTGAAGGTTCAAGACATACTTCACTTCAATAAAACACCGTAACGTGTCTGACGAGAATCTGGGTCAGATTATGTTTAGTAATGAAGTGCAATGTCATCCCCTTGTTCCTACCCTTATCACGCTACGTCTTTTTCTTTGTATTTTCCTCCCTACAGTTATAAAATATTGTTTTAACCCTTTAAGTGTCGCAAGGTATTAGTATGGCTGATCCCGGAGGGCCGTGATTTTTTTAGCAAAAATAAAACCTAATAGAATTATATTTTTTGTATATATATTCAAAGGATATTACGAAGACTTGTAAGACCAAATATGGTACGAGTATGTACAATATGTGTCGGTTGTGCCGCCGTTCCGTTCCGTTCACTCAGGAAAACACAATGTCAGGGTTGTCACAGCTTATCACAGAAACATACATTCATCAAATATTTGATAGAATTAAAAGTAGTTGTAACACGAAAATATTCATTATTTTAATAACGCACGGAAAGTAAATAATATAACTACAAAATAATTTCAAATTTTAACGGTTAAATAAGTAAAACGCTCGCACTGACAACCCTGTATTAGAGTCACATGTCGACTGTCATGCGAAGCTTTTAGGTAAATCTCTGTAAATTCGATAATATCTATAAACTATAATATTATAGTATTCATTCATTATCTCAATAGATGTCTCTATATGTTCCATATTTTAGATTATTCGAATTAGTACTAGACATTGGCTAGAAACAGGTATCAAGTTGAGCAATTTAGTTCGTCAATTTTGTATGGCCGGCCCCACGGGCACGGCAACAGAAAACGAGTAAACTCGCTTAAGGTACTTGACCGGTTAAATGAAATTTAGTTTTTTAAGTAAATTTTTTTATTAATATGGGACTAAAAATGGTATAAATACATAATATGTGCCAAAAAAAACATCTAATTTTACGTGTACATACAATTATATTGAGTTTGGGTTTGTTTGCCTTTCATTTATTGTGTCCCCAGTAAACTAGGATTTTACCTGTATCTTACCGAGGACACATAACGTGAAAATCAAATTGACGTTTTTTTTCTTCCGATTTTCGATTCTACAATACCCCGTTGCATACTTTCATCAACTCAATAAATAGTGACACTCAATTACATATGTACTCGTATATTCGGGGGTATAAGGATACTTATGACTTCAGTCGTATCTAATTTTAAAAAAAAAGGAGAAAAAAACATGCTGGTTTGCTCCGATCGTCTCACTTGAGGTGTGCCATCGGATCCAGTACAGCGGTGTGGATGGTGAGCTTGCTGGTGTGTAACAGCTCACTCACTTAAAGAGGAGAAAAAAGGAGAAGAAATAATCTAAATCTCCACGGCACAGCATTGCTTTCCAACTGAATTGACGTTGCAGTGGCGAGGGGATTCTCGACTACGAGGCCTAGAAATGACAACGGTGATATTCTGAAAAAGAGAATCGTAGAAAATCAGATAAATCGTAGAAGCTGTATGCATGTCGAAGATACAAATTATTTATGTCGAGATAGGCAAGTCTGACGCCCTACCCTCTCTGCCTGCCCCGATAGGTAGATAGTGCGATGATATCTATGTATGTAATATAAAGATGCATGGCAGCGCGACAACGCCCTGAACTACTGTGCAGAAGTTCCCCAGTTCGAACCCCGCGATATTTTTTCTCTTCTCGAACGTCACAGGCATTTTCTGACTAGTATTCGGGGATAGAAGAATATCTACTTAAGTCATATTTATTTTTCCAAAAAAATAACAATAAAGAATGCTAGTGTGTTCCGATCATCTCCCTTTGGTGTATTGTTGGATTTAATAAAAGAATGCTAGTGTGTTCCGATCATCTCCCTTTGGTATATTGTTGGATTTAATAAAAGAATGCTAGTGTGTTCCGATCATCTCCCTTTGGTATATTGTTGGATTTAATAAAAGAATGCTAGTGTGTTCCGATCATCTCCCTTTGGTATATTGTTGGATTTAATAAAAGAATGCTAGTGTGTTCCGATCATGTCCCTTTGGTATATTGTTGGATTTAATAAAAGAATGCTAGTGTGTTCCGATCATCTCCCTTTGGTATATTGTTGGATTTAATAAAAGAATGCTAGTGTGTTCCGATCATCTCCCTTTGGTTTATTGTTGGATTTAATAAAAGAATGCTAGTGTGTTCCGATCATCTCCCTTTGGTATATTGTTGGATTTAATAAAAGAATGCTAGTGTGTTCCGATCATCTCCCTTTGGTATATTGTTGGATTTAATAAAATAATGCTAGTGTGTTCCGATCATCTCCCTTTGGTATATTGTTGGATTTAATAAAAGAATGCTAGTGTGTTCCGATCATCTCCCTTTGGTATATTGTTGGATTTAATAAAAGAATGCTAGTGTGTTCCGATCATCTCCCTTTGGTTTATTGTTGGATTTAATAAAAGAATGCTAGTGTGTTCCGATCATCTCCCTTTGGTATATTGTTGGATTTAATAAAAGAATGCTAGTGTGTTCCGATCATCTCCCTTTGGTATATTGTTGGATTTAATAAAATAATGCTAGTGTGTTCCGATCATCTCCCTTTGGTATATTGTTGGATTTAATAAAAGAATGCTAGTGTGTTCCGATCATCTCCCTTTGGTATATTGTTGGATTTAATAAAAGAATGCTAGTGTGTTCCGATCATGTTCCTTTGGTATATTGTTGGATTTAATAAAAGAATGCTAGTGTGTTCCGATCATCTCCCTTTGGTGTATTGTTGGATTTAATAAAAGAATGCTAGTGTGTTCCGATCATCTCCCTTTGGTATATTGTTGGATTTAATAAAAGAATGCTAGTGTGTTCCGATCATCTCCCTTTGGTGTATTGTTGGATTTAATAAAAGAATGCTAGTGTGTTCCGATCATGTCCCTTTGGTATATTGTTGGATTTAATAAAAGAATGCTAGTGTGTTCCGATCATCTCCCTTTGGTATATTGTTGGATTTAATAAAAGAATGCTAGTGTGTTCCGATCATCTCCCTTTGGTTTATTGTTGGATTTAATAAAAGAATGCTAGTGTGTTCCGATCATCTCCCTTTGGTATATTGTTGGATTTAATAAAAGAATGCTAGTGTGTTCCGATCATCTCCCTTTGGTATATTGTTGGATTTAATAAAATAATGCTAGTGTGTTCCGATCATCTCCCTTTGGTATATTGTTGGATTTAATAAAAGAATGCTAGTGTGTTCCGATCATCTCCCTTTGGTATATTGTTGGATTTAATAAAAGAATGCTAGTGTGTTCCGATCATGTCCCTTTGGTATATTGTTGGATTTAATAAAAGAATGCTAGTGTGTTCCGATCATCTCCCTTTGGTGTATTGTTGGATTTAATAAAAGAATGCTAGTGTGTTCCGATCATCTCCCTTTGGTATATTGTTGGATTTAATAAAAGAATGCTAGTGTGTTCCGATCATCTCCCTTTGGTATATTGTTGGATTTAATAAAAGAATGCTAGTGTGTTCCGATCATCTCCCTTTGGTATATTGTTGGATTTAATAAAAGAATGCTAGTGTGTTCCGATCATCTCCCTTTGGTATATTGTTGGATTTAATAAAAGAATGCTAGTGTGTTCCGATCATCTCCCTTTGGTATATTGTTGGATTTAATAAAAGAATGCTAGTGTGTTCCGATCATCTCCCTTTGGTATATTGTTGGATTTAATAAAAGAATGCTAGTGTGTTCCGATCATCTCCCTTTGGTATATTGTTGGATTTAATAAAAGAATGCTAGTGTGTTCCGATCATGTCCCTTTGGTATATTGTTGGATTTAATAAAAGAATGCTAGTGTGTTCCGATCATCTCCCTTTGGTATATTGTTGGATTTAATAAAAGAATGCTAGTGTGTTCCGATCATCTCCCTTTGGTTTATTGTTGGATTTAATAAAAGAATGCTAGCGTGTTCCGATCATCTCCCTTTGGTATATTGTTGGATTTAATAAAAGAATGCTAGTGTGTTCTGATCATGTCCCTTTGGTATATTGTTGGATTTAATAAAAGAATGCTAGTGTGTTCCGATCATCTCCCTTTGGTATATTGTTGGATTTAATAAAAGAATGCTAGTGTGTTCCGATCATTTCCCTTTGGTAATCGTATATTGTTGGATTTAATAAAATAACAATAAAGAATGCTAGTGTGTTCCGATCATCTCCCATTGGTATATTGTTGGATTCAATAAAATAACAATGAAGAATGCTAGTGTGTTCCGATCATATCCCTATGATGAAGATGGATATAGAAGAAACGAAGGATTTATGTTGAAATAGGAAAGTATGGTGGTTTATCCTCTCTGTCTATCCCGATAGAGAGATTAGGTGTTAGTGTATATTAATGTATGCAACATTAATCGATGATTCTAAATAGGACAGACTCATAGAGCTGCTGAATATTTTCTGGGCAATTGAAAACTGTTTCAGGTGGTTAAAGATGGTAAATCTTCATTAATGGTACTATACAAGGATGGATCAACAACTACAAGATCCAGCTACGACGACGGCAACTGTATACAAAGGAAGTTGAAGACAATACCATACAATAGAGGTTTAAGACACAAGTTCTAACAAGTGTTTCCGTTTCCAGGCTTAAGACACTACTGCCTCCAGACGTCCGAGTGCCTGGAGAACATGATCTGCGCTGTACCTAATGCCACTTCCAAGGCTGGACAACACCGGGGAGTGCAAGTCAGCCCTACGACTAAGATGTGTATCTGCAATGAGGAAGCTGGATTCGTGGACCGGGAATTCGAGTGCAGTGGTAAAATTTCTTTATTTTTTGTCATTGATGAATTCAACTATAAATATTCAACAAAGCTCATGAACTTAATTTGTTGCCATTATGGGATTGAACTGTGAATCTTTGATAAAACTCAAAGAACTATTTAATTGAACTATAATCATTTGATAAAAATCTCTGGGACTTTATTGATTGTAATTGAATTGAACTATGGATATTTGATAATGCTCTTGAAATTCATTTTTTGTCATTATTGAGTTGAACTTGAAAAAAATGATAAAGCCCTTGAACTTGATTTATTGTCATTATTGATATGAACTATACACATTTGATAAAGGTCTTAGTCTTAAGTGGTTGTCATTATTTAATTTAACTATAGATATTTGATCAAGTTTTAATACAGTGGAAGTCACTTAACACGAAAACGTTTAACATGAAAAATTAGTTAGTACTCGTATGAAGTTATATTCTGGTCCCGACAAAAAAGTGATTTCATACATTTATTTTCTCTTGATACGAAACAAAAAACGCTTAACACGAAAAAAATTCGCATTTTTGAAGAACAAAAAAATATACTTGCCGCCATGTTCAAATTGTTAACTTTTTATGAGTCACTTTCTTTTGACTAGGCCGACATGTCAAAATAAACACACACCTTAGGTAGGTACATACAGTACCTGGCGGGAAGTAATACACATCGGGCTTAAGAAAGAGACTGTCGGCTATAATCGGCTTTGTAGAGCGTCGTCTCTGTCGCACGATGCGCTAACAGTCACTGAAAAATCGCTTGAAAACGACTGACAAATCGCAACGGAACATGTGTATGAATGACAGAGACGACGCTCTACAAAGCCGAAGTTAGCCGATTATGGCCGACAGTCTCTTTCTTAAGCCCGATGTGTATTACTTACCGCCGGGTACTTTACCTACCGTTGTAAACAAATGGTGTTACCCGTCAGCAGGTAAAACATTTAATTTTGTCGCTAGTCAAAATATTTCATTTTTGTTACAGTTTATCCTTGAATTAAGAATTTTTCGTTTAATGAAAAACTTATAAATTAATATCCCTTAACAGTGCAGTAGCAGAAAAGTCTTTTTTTTTTAGATCGGAATCACTTATTCGACGTTACTAACCTTTCCCTTACTGTGCTAAAAAAATACGCCCGTTTCGGTGCTGTGTATTCAATAATACACATGTAATATTGAGCGATTTAAAATCGGAAAAAATAAGAATATTCATAGCCAATCGCTTAAATTAATTAAATTTGAAGTAAAAAATGATAATAATTGAAATTTAATTGCTGAAAATATGTAAGAAAAACATCGAACGACGTTAACAAAACGGGCGAAGCGAAAACCTCGCACGAAAGCCGGTTGGCTACTGAGCGAACTGAGATTCTATTTCTTGCGTTCCCATATACCGAAGTAGAGTGAGAGTGAGACGTGAATAGCGTTGCTTCCTCACTCATAGCGGCTTTTTAAGAATGAATTTACGCATTAAATGAAAAAATAATATTAATAATAATTAGCACTTATCGGCCACATCACAGATATTTTATGAAAATCGGGAATAAATTCACTAATACAATCAAACGTGTGCCAGTGTGTGACGTAGGTATATTCATTCTAAAAACGCTATGGGTGAGGAAGCGACGCCATTCACGTCTCGCTCTCACTCTACTTCGGTATATGGGAACGCAAGAAATAGAATCTCAGTTCGTTCGCTTAGTGAACGTTATGAACGTCATCCAATGTTTTTTCCATGTTTTCAGCAATTAAATTTCAATTATTATCACTTTTGACTTTATATTTAATTAATTTAAACGGTTGGCTATGAATATTCTTATTTTAAATGTGTATTGAACACAGCACCGGAACGCGCGGATTTTTTTAGCACAGGAAGGGAAAGGTTTATGAAAAACTTATAAATTAATATCCCTTAACAGTGCAATAGCAGATTTTTTTTTACTTTTGGTGCTCATTTTTAAATTGGAAAAAAAAGGACACAACTTCTGTTAACACCCAATACTTCTTTTAACACGAAAAACTATTTTTGTCCCCTTGATTTCGTGTTAAGCGATTTTCACTGTGTATCTTATGTCTTTTTATAATGTTAAACTTTTAATTAATATTTTTTTCAGATGGAGTGATGCACAACTCAATCTCCCTTGCTATAATGCTCGGCGCCATCGTGTCCTGGCTGAGGAGGGAACATTTAATATAGGCACAAGTAGAAATACTCGTCACTGTTCCTTCTACGCCATGTGAAATCTCAATCTAATGAATAGTCAAATTTTAACACTTAAAACATATATTGTATTATATCACTTATCGCCAAAAGTTTCCGGTCTGAAATAGTTAAGCGTCTACGCAAAGACACCCTCAGTAATATGTCAACTATACCTACTTGAGAAAATGTAGCATAGTCCCTGTGACGTTTGAAATGTCATGTCTCAAAGGGATGGGGTAAAATAGTTTTTTCTACAAATCGAAACGTTTTTTTATAAATCGAAAAATTGTTTTTCTCTCAACTGACGTTTTAATTCCTAATTTTCATTATACTGACTTTCTAATGAATTATATGATTTGTATATATCTTTAAATGGGCCAAGATCCACTATGAATTAATACTAATTACGAACATTTCATTTTATGCATAAAAAAATCGAAAATCCAATTATCGTATACCCCATCCTTAGCCAATGCAGACTAACGTAGTGACTTTTGACAAACGTCACCAAATATTATTTGATTTTAACAAACTGCCACATTTTTGCTAATTTGTAACAAGATGTATTAATTTGTCATTATTGTTAATTTTATCTAATGTATTTACCTAAATAACTTGCTATTTATTAGAATCAAGGCTTACTCGTATATTAAAGTTTATAAAATAATTTAAATTACTGAACGTCGTTACAAGGTTGTATTGGGGCAAATTTGTGAACTGTCACAGTGACCATGCTACATTTTCTCAAGTGTAGAACCGACGGAAAAGGTTTACGAAAAATAACAACCCTTAAACTTTTGTTTTATATACCGGACATTTATTAACATTTTAAGGCTTTCGCGGTACATGATTTCAGTTGGATAGTGTTTTCGTAGAAAATAAATCGTAGGAGCTGTGTGAGAGGTGTATGAATGTAGAAGAGGCAAAATATATATCATGATAGACAA
Organism: Odontocerum albicorne; assembly: GCA_949825065.1. Classification (NCBI taxonomy): domain Eukaryota; kingdom Metazoa; phylum Arthropoda; class Insecta; order Trichoptera; family Odontoceridae; genus Odontocerum; species Odontocerum albicorne. The sequence continues at coordinate 9,979,711 of OX463868.1, forward strand.
TTTGACACACTTCGCTCTGCCTACCCTGATGATGGGACACGGCGTGATGGTATATATGCCAGCAATATAGTATGTGAATATATCAGTTGTATAATATCTTTCGAAGTGTCGTACCGACGTTTCGAAAACGTTGCAGTTTTCACCTTCACGGTTTGTTCGTAACCATCTTCAACATAAAAAGAGCGTCGTATACCGCTGACATACAGCAGAGTGATAACCGCAACATGATCGCATGGGTTCATCTCGGTTCGCGACCGTAACGTGAGCGCATGGTTCCTAACAACAGTTCGATAATATTTTGAAAAACATTATCGAACTGTTATCGTGTATTAAGATTGTTACCGGTGGTGTATTCACTAACTAAGCTGTAAAAAGTGACACTATTCGCACACGGAATGACCTTATTGAATAAATTGTTTGATATTGACATCTTCTACAATTGAGGATTAAACTTCATAATAAACACTGTAGGTATAACTGAGTCACTTCACAGGGACGTATGACTTCCATTGTTCGTGTTGTCATTGTGGCTTTTTTTTTGTTGTTGTTATTTAATGTAATTAGGTTAAACTTATATCAAATGCAAAATAAATAAAATAAAATATGTTTTGTTAAATTCTTAAATGATAAAAATTAAACGAAACACGGTTATCAAGTTTCTTTCAAAAGAAGGGAAAGCCCGGTAGAAATTAAACGAAATGCTTGTGCTGTCTACGAAATTAAACGAAATGTATGTGCTGTCTACGAAATTAAACGAAATGTATGTGCTGTCTACGAGGAAGTTTCTCCGTAGACAGTATTCATAAACTTGATAACCGTGCGATTTTATTTTTTTACGTTTCAGAATATAACGAAATAACACGTCTTCTATCGGCTCTAGTTGACATTCTATTGAGGGTAGATATATCAAATTTTAACTGAAACATCGCTTGATAATAGTCGGCGTGGCCAGCATAGTATTTTCAATTAAAGAAAAAATTGTCCATGTGCGTTGGAACTGCTTCAGATCAGAAACTTTTAGACCTTAATGGTACGAGTATATACAGTACATGGCGGTAAATAATACACATCGGGCCATCGTGCGACAGAGACGATGCTCTACAAAGCCATGTGTATTACTTACCGCTGAATACTGGTACCCGGCCGTAAGTAATATATAAGTAATACACATCGGGCCATCGTGCGACAGAGACGACGCTCTACAAAGCCATATGTATTACTTATCGCTGGATACTGGTACCCGGCGGTAAGTAATACATAAGTAATACACATCGGGCCATCGTACGACAGAGACGACGCTCTACAAAGCCATGTGTATTACTTACCGCCGGATACTGGTACCCGGCGGTAATACATAAGTAATACACATCGGGCCATCGTGCGACAGAGACGACGCTCTACATAGCCATGTGGCTTACTTACCGATCTAATTAACGATCGTTTTACCGGTGACCTTTGAATCTGTCAATTTTGTTTTACAAATATATTCCTTACTATTTAGGTAATAAAAAGGCGAAATGACTTTGCTGCAGTCCATCCGTTTTCGAAGTGATAAATTATGATATGACGAATATAAATGTTGATAGTGATAAATCATGATATGACGAATATAAAGGTTGACAGTGATAAATCATGATGTGACGAATATAAAGACTGACAGTGATAAATCATGATAAGACGAATATAAAGGTTGACAGTGATAAATCATGATATGACGAATATAAAGGTTGACAGTGATAAATCATGATATGACGAATATAAAGGTTGACTGACAGTGATAAATCATGATATGACGAATATAAAGGTTGACAGTGATAAATCACGATATGACGAATATAAAGGATGACAGTGATAAGTCATGATATGACGAATATAAAGGTTGACAGTGATAAATCACGATATGACGAATATAAAGGATGACAGTGATAAGTCATGATATGACGAATATAAAGGATGACAGTGATAAATCATGATATGACGAATATAAAGGTTGACAGTGATAAATGAATATAAAGGTTGACAGTGATAAATCATATGACAAATATAAAGGTTGACAGTGATAAACCATATGATGAATATAAAGATTGACAGTGATAAATCATGATATGACTAATATAAAGGTTGACAGTGATAAATCATGATATGACGAATATAAAGGTTGACAGTGATAAATCATGATATGACGAATATAAAGGTTGACAGTGATAAATCATGATATGACGAATATAAAGGTTGACAGTGATAAATCATGATATGACGAATATAAAGGTTGACAGTGATAAATCATGATATGACTAATATAAAGGTTGACAGTGATAAATCATATGACAAATATAAAGGTTGACAGTGATAAACCATATGATGAATATAAAGATTGACAGTGATAAATCATGATATGACGAATATAAAGGTTGACAGTGATAAATCATGATATGACGAATATAAAGATTGACAGTGATAAATCATGATATGACGAATATAAAGGTTGACAGTGATAAATCATGATATGACGAATATAAAGGTTGACAGTGATAAATCATGATATGACGAATATAAAGGTTGACAGTGATAAATCATGATATGACGAATATAAAGGTTGACAGTGATAAATCATGATAAGACGAATATAAAGGTTGACAGTGATAAATCATGATATGACGAATATAAAGGTTGACAGTGATAAATCATGATACGACGAATATAAAGGTTGACAGTGATAAATCATGATATAACGAATATAAAGGATGACAGTGATAAATCATGATATGACGAATATAAAGGTTGACAGTGATAAATCATGATATGACTAATATAAAGGTTGACAGTGATAAATCATGATATGACGAATATAAAGATTGACAGTGATAAATCATGATATGACTAATATAAAGGTTGACAGTGATAAATCATGATATGACGAATATAAAGATTGACAGTGATAAATCATGATATGACTAATATAAAGGTTGACAGTGATAAATCATGATATGACGAATATAAAGATTGACAGTGATAAATAACGAAATAACACGTCTTCTATCGGCTCTAGTTGACATTCTATTGAGGGTAGATATATCAAATTTTAACTGAAACATCGCTTGATAATAGTCGGCGTGGCCAGCATAGTATTTTCAATTAAAGAAAAAATTGTCCATGTGCGTTGGAACTGCTTCAGATCAGAAACTTTTAGACCTTAATGGTACGAGTATATACAGTACATGGCGGTAAATAATACACATCGGGCCATCGTGCGACAGAGACGATGCTCTACAAAGCCATGTGTATTACTTACCGCTGAATACTGGTACCCGGCCGTAAGTAATATATAAGTAATACACATCGGGCCATCGTGCGACAGAGACGACGCTCTACAAAGCCATATGTATTACTTATCGCTGGATACTGGTACCCGGCGGTAAGTAATACATAAGTAATACACATCGGGCCATCGTACGACAGAGACGACGCTCTACAAAGCCATGTGTATTACTTACCGCCGGATACTGGTACCCGGCGGTAATACATAAGTAATACACATCGGGCCATCGTGCGACAGAGACGACGCTCTACATAGCCATGTGGCTTACTTACCGATCTAATTAACGATCGTTTTACCGGTGACCTTTGAATCTGTCAATTTTGTTTTACAAATATATTCCTTACTATTTAGGTAATAAAAAGGCGAAATGACTTTGCTGCAGTCCATCCGTTTTCGAAGTGATAAATTATGATATGACGAATATAAATGTTGATAGTGATAAATCATGATATGACGAATATAAAGGTTGACAGTGATAAATCATGATGTGACGAATATAAAGACTGACAGTGATAAATCATGATAAGACGAATATAAAGGTTGACAGTGATAAATCATGATATGACGAATATAAAGGTTGACAGTGATAAATCATGATATGACGAATATAAAGGTTGACTGACAGTGATAAATCATGATATGACGAATATAAAGGTTGACAGTGATAAATCACGATATGACGAATATAAAGGATGACAGTGATAAGTCATGATATGACGAATATAAAGGTTGACAGTGATAAATCACGATATGACGAATATAAAGGATGACAGTGATAAGTCATGATATGACGAATATAAAGGATGACAGTGATAAATCATGATATGACGAATATAAAGGTTGACAGTGATAAATGAATATAAAGGTTGACAGTGATAAATCATATGACAAATATAAAGGTTGACAGTGATAAACCATATGATGAATATAAAGATTGACAGTGATAAATCATGATATGACTAATATAAAGGTTGACAGTGATAAATCATGATATGACGAATATAAAGGTTGACAGTGATAAATCATGATATGACGAATATAAAGGTTGACAGTGATAAATCATGATATGACGAATATAAAGGTTGACAGTGATAAATCATGATATGACGAATATAAAGGTTGACAGTGATAAATCATGATATGACTAATATAAAGGTTGACAGTGATAAATCATATGACAAATATAAAGGTTGACAGTGATAAACCATATGATGAATATAAAGATTGACAGTGATAAATCATGATATGACGAATATAAAGGTTGACAGTGATAAATCATGATATGACGAATATAAAGATTGACAGTGATAAATCATGATATGACGAATATAAAGGTTGACAGTGATAAATCATGATATGACGAATATAAAGGTTGACAGTGATAAATCATGATAAGACGAATATAAAGGTTGACAGTGATAAATCATGATATGACGAATATAAAGGTTGACAGTGATAAATCATGATACGACGAATATAAAGGTTGACAGTGATAAATCATGATATAACGAATATAAAGGATGACAGTGATAAATCATGATATGACGAATATAAAGGTTGACAGTGATAAATCATGATATGACTAATATAAAGGTTGACAGTGATAAATCATGATATGACGAATATAAAGATTGACAGTGATAAATCATGATATGACTAATATAAAGGTTGACAGTGATAAATCATGATATGACGAATATAAAGATTGACAGTGATAAATCATGATATGACTAATATAAAGGTTGACAGTGATAAATCATGATATGACGAATATAAAGATTGACAGTGATAAATCATGATATGACGAATATAAAGACGAATATTGACACGCATTTTTACTACCTAAATAATTAGTAAAAAATATTTTAATCAAAATTACAAATTTAACCGCGAAAAACATCGGTAAAACGATCGTTAATTATGCACCAACCTAAAATGTCTTATCAAAACAATTATTCTGTCTTCAGTAATCAATGTCTTTATTGTATTGTAGATAACAATTATTCTGTCTTCAGTAATCAATGTCTTTATTGTATTGTAGATAACATTATATTGAGATTTTATAAATATTTTGTTTCAAATTTAAAAAATAATGCAAGCACTTATTATTTCAAAAAACATATTTTTTGAAATTATAATGGCAATGTGATAGGCAAAGGATGAAAACCCAAATACTGACTTGTTCTGTAGATAACGAGGTATGACATTCGAGTGAGTGATGTACGACTAGAGAACGTGCCTAACTTCATGTATAAGAACAGCATCCTGAGGTTGAATTCCTCTCTTGATGATGAACTAAAAAGTCGCCTCAGGAGAGACTCGGCAGCTGTTGCTAAACTAAATGTCAGAGCAAGGGACATCTCGAAGTCTACAAAGATTTGTAGACAGGTGTCTACAAGTCTATTATACTCCCACACTTCTCTTTGGGTTTCCTATAGAAAACCCATTCGGAGCTTTGAAATGTTCAACCAGTGTTTCCTTCGTTGCATTCTTCGGATCTGAAGATATCATGTCACAAAGGTTTCGATCCTGCAACGCTCCAACTGTAAGACCTCGGCCACACAGGAAGGAGCCTTGCTTGATGCTTGGAGCTATGTTGCGAGTTAGGCGACATATCCTAGCGAACCAACGCACCGCATACTATCGCAGTGACCACACTGCACGCTTCGCGCCACGTTGCATGACGATTAGTCATCGAGTGAATCTCCTAGCGAACAGACGTGTTGGTTAATTTACAAGATGGTGGAAGTTTTAATGACAGCTGTGTGTAAAAGGGAGCCTTTTTGGAACCCATCGAGTAAATTATAGAACTTGTAATAAAGTCACTTTGGAATGAAGTTGCGCAGAAACTAAATAAAGATGGTAAGTTATAATGAAATGGGTCAGTTTTGAGAGTGACATAGTGTGTTGACTCAACCGCTCTCAACTGTCAAATGAATTTGTGCGTAGCACTTTGGTGTGGCCAGGCATTAAGTCACATAGTATATGAGTCACGCAAAATCTAGCTTAGCATCTAACGAAGCATTTTCGTGTAGCCTCGACCTGAACCTTTGGAAGATATGGTTGTAAAGGCGAAATTGAGGTGGTCAGGACATGGGATACGCTTGGGTGATCACAGGCTTCCGAAACGCGTCTACGGGGTAATGCGAAGGGTTGATGGGCAGAGGAAGCCCTATATAAGGATAGTCTATGAAATCCACTGACTGTGCAAAGCACCTAAGAACTGGGAACAGGTGATACAAGTGACAAGCAAGTTTAGTGGTGTGTAAGAAAAAGCCAGTGTGATACGAACACGCGTCAGTATTAGCAGTGAACTCGGCAAGATCCACATGTCTGTGGCATCTACAGGAAGGAGTGCTCGTCTAGAATCGGGCTGTTCTCTCGCAGAAGATCACAGAATCAACGCGGAGGAACAGCTTTAGATTGACGTTAGAATGGTAAAGGAATCCTCGACTACGAGGCCCAGGAACGACGACGATAGGTCGAGTATTTAAATGTGTGGGGTGTCAATGTATGAGGATCCACATGTCTGTGGCATATGCAGGAAGGATTGCTCGTCTAGAATCGGGCTGTTCTCTCACAGAGGAGCACAGAATCAACTTTAGATTGACGTTGGAATGGTGAGGTGTTCCTCGACTACGAGGCCCAGGAACGACGATAGGCAACTCACTCGAATATTTAAATGTGTGGGGTGTCAATGTATGAAACAAGGGAAAATCGTTGACGTTTACTTTAAATAATGTTGGAGGGAGCAAGTAAGAATAATAATAATGAGAAAATGAAGATTTTTTATAGCGCCTAATAAAAGGCTGCAACAGATTAAATCTGACGATCGTCATGAAAGCTTGATATTCTTACCATTGGAACTTTAGGTTTAATCTGTCAAGACTTACTGAAGTGCAACTGATTGTACACAATCAATCAATACACACAGGCGGCTGACGATCATACACGAGGGATTCCTATCGCGAAAACTTTCATTTTATTTCGAACGGTACCCTTTTAACATATCCGAATTGATTATTCAATCCAAATTGAAGAGCGTGGCCGGGAGACAATATACACTATATGAAATGCGCATGCTAAGATGGTCAGCTGGTGTGTCCCTAAGAGACAAAATAAAAAGCTCACGCATTCATGGAAGCCTAGGTGTTACAGACATCAACAGCAAGATGGAGGAGAGGCGATTGAGATGGTATGGTCACGTTGGACGCAGAGCACCCGATCACATTGTGAACCAGGCAATCTCCATGGATCTTCCTCGAATAACAACCAGAGGAAGACCAAAGAATTCATGGGTGGTGCAAAAGGATAACCTGATGCAGAGGCATGGCCTGGGGGACGTAGTCCGGGACAGAAGAGCATACAACCTGAGGACGAGGAGAGCTGACCTCAACAGTCTTCGCAGACAGTGAATTGGGATGGAGCCAGGGAGAAGTCACACTATATGTTTTGTATTGTCTTATGATTTTGTTGTATACAGTACAACCTGGTGAACTAATAGCCATGTGGCAATCTCTTCCAGCCCATCAGAAAGATATTAAAGAGGTCTAAAGGGAAAACCAGACTGGAGTCCTTGTTTTATAATCTGGGTTCCAGCGGGGTTTGAACCGGCAACCTCCGGCCAAGGAAACAGGCGTCCTACCAACTAGGACACGGAGGTCGATGAAGTGCTGATACACGCACAAGATAATTAGATTGCATTTAGTTAAATTTCGATTGAATAGAGCAATGTTAAAATACAGTAGGCTATATTCCACATAATCAAGTATAATTGTCAGCCATCCTGTTGCACTTCAGCAAGCTTTAATCTTAAGTGATCAAATGCGTCTTCCATCCACATGATGGCAGACAATTGTATTTTGCTGTATACATTACCACCTGGCGTGCTTATTACTATTAAACAATCTCTTCCAACCAACTAGAAACATAGTAAAATAGGCCCTGAGGGAAAACCAGACTGGACTCCCTTTTATAAAAATCTAGGTTCTAACGGGAATCGAACCCGCAAACCTCGGGGTTAGAAGACAAGTGTTTTACCAACTAGGCAACGGGGTTCGTAAATCGTACTCGATCAGATAGGATTGCCTATCATATCGTCTTCACTTTTATCAACTGACATTTTAACAACATGTTATCCAACAATCTGATTTGACATAAACAGAAAATCTCTAAGCCTTCCTATGGGCATGCCATAATTTAGTTAGTCGACTCTGAGGCTTCCAGTAAGCATATTAAAGTTGACTATCTTTATATAAGAATCCAGAGGAAAAGGGGTTTAGTGCTTGCATTATTTTAATTTATTTTTTTGTAGCTTGACTAATTTTGTATTCAAAATATCTTAATGTCACTATTTGTCGTTTGGATTTTGAGTCACAAGTGAATTTAGTATAAATGACGTCTATTTATTGTATTAATTATTAATATTAAATAAATTTAATGTAAATTAGTATCAATTCTAAGTCAAAATATTATTTTAACTTGTACAGTGTCACCAGTTGCGTATTTTAACATAAGCGTAACTATCTTATACAGTGTCACCAGTTGCGTATTTTAACATTAGCGTAACTATCTTATACAGTGTCACCAGTTGAGTATTTTAACATAAGCGTAACTATCAAGAGTATAGTAGTTCACCCTTATGCACGGGGGATGCAATTCAAGAGCCCTAGGGAATGCCTGAAACCGCGGATAGTACTGAGCCCCATATATCTCGAAGGTTCCAAAGTTAGAGTGGGCATTGACAGATACCACGTCCAGGCTATGTTATAGTTACTAAAGCCGATAAAAAGACGTGTTGTTTCGTTATATTTTGAAATGTTAAAAATTTAATATCGTGCATTTATCCAATCTATCAATGTTGTCTATGGAATATCTTTTCCATAGACAGCATCTAAACGTCGTTTAACTTCTACCGGAATTTTCCCTTCTTTTGAAAGAAACTTCATGTATGCATATTAATTTTTTACATTTGACAATATAACCAAACAACACGTCTTCTTTTCGTTCTAGTTGACATATTACTGAAAGTAGAGGTAAATGTAACTAGATCATTTATTTATACTTACTATAACTTGTTTAAGCTGGAAACTTTTAGACCTTAGTGGTATATGGTATGTTATTTATAATAAAGGATACGTATTACATCACTAGTAACGTGTCACATCACTAGTTGACAAGGCCACCAGTGTCTACTGTCACTGGTCTTTTATCATGTCATAACCGTTTTGAGTCACAAAGAAATATTTTTTAATATGAACAATCCTTCATTATAAATAACATAACGGTATTATACATAATAATAAAGTTTAATTTATAAATTAGATACAGTAAGAAATTAACAACAATAACTAATGATAAAATGTAACTACAATATTATAAGAAAATTTTATGTTATAAAAGTTATTCAAATGCGGTCTCTCTCTTTTTCTCAAAATGTCTGTTATAAAAGTTATTTGAATGTGGTATCTCTCTTTTTCTCAAAATGTCTGTTATAAAAGTTATTTGAATGTGGTCTCTCTCTTTTTCTCAAAATGTCTGTTATATAAGTTATTTGAATGTGGTCCTCTCTCTTTTTCTCAAAATGTCTGTTATAGAAATTATTTGAATGTGGTCCTCTTTTTTTTTTTCAAAATGTCTGTTATATATTGTAAGTTATTTGAATGTGGTATCTCTTTTTCTCAAAATGTCTGTTATATAAGATATTTGAATGTGGTCCTCTCTCTTTTTCTCAAAATATGTGTTATAGAAATTATTTGAATGTGGTCCTCTCTTTTTCTCAAAATGTCTGTTATAAAAGTTATTTGAATGTGGTCTCTCTCTTTTTCTCAAAATGTCTGTTATATAAGTTATTTGAATGTGGTCCTCTCTCTTTTTCTCAAAATGTCTGTTATAAAAGTTAGTCGAATGTGGTCTCTCTCTTTTTCTCAAAATGTCTGTTATAAAAGTTATTTGAATGTGGTCTCTCTATTTTTCTCAAAATGTTGATATAAAAGTTATTTGAATGTGGTCCTCTCTCTTATTCTCAAAATATCTGTTATAGAAATTATTTGAATGTGGTCCTCTCTTTTTCTCAAAATGTATGTTATAAAAGTTATTTGAATGTGGCTTCTCTCTCTTTCTCTCAAAATGTCCTATAATACTGTACTCTTGTTTTCATCTTGTGATAGTGTGTGATAGATAAAGTGTAATATTACATTACTTTTGACCTTTTATCGCACGTTGGAATGTTCCAATAAATATTTGAGAAACGCGGTTTATTGAAATCACACATAGCAAAACCGCTGACAGGGTGGACTACTGTGCTATACTGAATATTTAACATACATATGTACTTATGTAACATTTTTTTTAATATTCAATAGAAATCTTATAAAAAAAATAGACAATCATAAAAGCACAGATAAATTTTTTGTGATTTAATTTTTAACTCAAAAATTATGAGTTATGACATATTTTGACTTAAATTTCATACAAAATGGTAAGATTGTTGCTTTTCTATCTTGATTTTCTTCATTGCGATATACGAGTATATCTGAATCAAATACAATCATCCATGTCAATGAAGCACTTAATGTAACGCACAACAACTTATTGCGTTATATTAAAAGTAATAACAATGAAAATACACAATGTTGTGTTGGTGACCACCTCGATGTATAGAAGTGAAGCTTGAACCGAGTGTTTTGTATCACATCACTAGTAACGTGTCACGCTTCTCTATGGGTCTGAGACTTGAGTTCCTTATAGAACGCACACTCAAAGCCTTGAAATGTTCCACCAGCGTTTCCTTCGCCGAATTCTTCAGATCCACTGGAGTGTTCATGTCACAAATGTTTCAGTCCTGCAACGCTCCAACCGTAAACCTGTAGAGGATATGGTTGTAAAGGCGAAATTGCGGTGGACCGGGCATGTGATACGCATGGGCGATCACAGACTCCCAAAACGCGTCTTGTACGGGGAAGTGGTGGGGCAAGCGAAGAGTTGGTGGGCAGAGGAAACGCATAAGGACAGTCTGCGAGAGTCGCTTACTTTGTGCGGGGCGCCTGAGGACTGGCAGCAGGTGGTTCGGGACCGTGAGGGGGGGAGAGCCGTATGTTCTCGGGCTGATGGCGTCTTAGTGGCTAGACGTGTGAGAAACAGTCAGCGCGCTGCGTACATGCGTCAACATGGCCAGGCGGCTCAGTAGGGTCCATATGTCTGTGGCATTTGCGAAAGGGAGTGCGCATCCAGGATCGGACTGTTCCCTCGCAGAAGATCATACGATCGACGTGGTAGAACGGTTCAAGACTGACGTTGGAGTGGCGAGGGGATCCTCGACTGCGAGGCCCGGCAACAACAACGAACGTGTAACAACACTAGATGACACGGCAGTCATGAAGTCTCCTGTCACTGGTCTTTGTCGTAACCGTGTTGAGCCTTAAATAAATCTTGTTTAATTTGAACAATCCTTCATTATAAATAACCTGACATAACATAACACTTAGAAGAAAAATTATAAAAGCTTTATTAATACTGTGGGATGCGTGGAATAAGAAAAATATGTAAAAAGTCAATGTATGAAAGAAGGCGGAACAAAGATATAGGAAATAAATTAATGTTTTAAGTAAGACGAAGAAATGTTTGTCTAAGATTTATTTTTAATCTGAGAAAGTACAATCGCATCACTTTATATCAGAAGGAACTGTTTGAACGTCAGAAATATAAGCAAATTTATATACTGTCACTATTGTAAAATATCCTTAACTGTGTCAAGAAATGATTTGGGACACTTGGAATTATGCTATAATATGTTATCCGGAAAATAGTTCCGTATTTCTAAGATATATAATAATAAAAGGAAAATTTATATGGTGATGTTAAGATAACAAACTCTCTTCAAGGGCGTTTTAACACGGGACTTGAAACCACTATTAAGGATAGAAAGGTGGTGGCTACGGACATATGGTTTTTAAAGAAACCTTCGAAGATCATCCGATATGTGCTAGTAATACATTCTGATTTAGGTGGAGTATATTTAATGTGTGTATTGTTCATATACAATCATACATTGGATGCGACTTCCCAAAAAGGGTTATCTTTAAGGATTTCCTAAAGCTGCACACACCACCCGTATTTCTTACACTTTGATGCTGATAAAAATCGATCCATTTGGACAATCGCTTCGTCGTCACTAAGTGACATCGCGCTGATAATAACTAAGGAAGGTGTAAATCTTCTAGTATACAAGATCTATATATACATCATGCTAAATGAAGACTTATTTTGTTCTACATAACAGTGTGGATGGTGGATGGATCAAATTAAGTTAGTTAAAGCAACAATTGAACCACCACAAATATTATGTATGCAATGAATGTTTAACTCTAAATATATTTAAGTTAATATAATTATTTTATATTTAACTTATAAGCCAACATTTAAAGTTATCATAATTTTACTAAGAAAATATCTCAGTTTTTTCCTATATTGTATTATTTACTAGCTGAAAAATTCTTTCAAGGATAAGCGAAAACATTTACAGTACCCGGCGGTAAGTAATACACATCGGTCTTAAGAAAGAGACTGTAGGCCATAATCGGCTTTGTAGAGCGTCGTCTCTATCCCTAGAACGCTCGACAACGACTGATAAATTGCGACGGAACACGTGTATGAATGATAGAGACAACTCTCTACAAAGCCGAAGTTAACCGATTATGGTCGACAGTCTCTTTCTTAAGCCCGATGTGTATTACTTACCGCCGGCTACTGTACTTAATACTTGTTTATAGTTATATCTACTTAGATTCTATCACATCACACCCCATTCCGATTGTATCATCTCTACTCTGCCATTGCAACATATTATTTGCTTTAGTCTTTCAGTATCCCTCATTTTGCTTTTATTTTGCCAGTGTAATACAATACAATGGTGGAACGAGATATTTAAAGGCGAGTTGGAACAGGAAACAAAGTTGATGAGGCGAGATGATTCAACTAACAAGAAATGTGTGTAACATCTGTATATGCTATGAATTTGATTTTTTTATGGTAGTGTATAATGTGACAGTTTTATTGCCAAGTGGCAATCTTTTCCATCTTGTATTAATTATTAAACGTATATAGGGCAATAGCTGAGGTATTTTCTATTGATATAGTTAAAATAATATTGTGTATGATTGCTCTAGCGGTTGTGATAAAAATGAATGATTTATAAACAATATTTATGACATTGTTTCTACAATAATTAATAATTTGGTATCGTTTAGTCAACAACAGTAAAGTGAAAACACAGGAAAATATCAAACAAAAGCAATATACTGTAAAAAGATAAAGTAATATCAAAGTTAATTTACAATAAAAAGATAAAGTTGTCAATTTACAGTAAAAGATAAAGTAGTCAATTACGGTTTGCAATAAAAAGGTCAAGTTATATCAATGTAATATTGTTTTAAAAAGGTTAAGTAACGTCAATTTAGGCAATGTCAATTTACAGTAAAAAGATAAAAGTAACATCATTGTTGATTTACAGTAAAAATAAAGAGTAAGGTCAATTTAAAGGCTATAACAATTTACAATAAAAAGATAAAGTCATTTTGATTTACATTAAAAAGATAAAAGTAACGTCAACATCGATTTACAATAAACAGATATAGTAACGTCAATGTCAATTTATAGTAAAAATATAGAGTTAGGTCAATTTACAGCCTATATCAATTTACAATAAAAATATAAAGTAATGTCGATTAACAGTAAAAAGATAAAAGTAACATCAACATTGATTTACAGTAAAAAGTTGAAATTAAGCCAATTTACTGTCATTGTCAATTTACAGTAAACAGATATAGTAATGTCAATGTCGATTTATAGTAAAAAGACAGTTAGGTCAATTCACAAGCAATGTAAAACAGTAAAAAAATAATGTAACATTAGGTCAATATGAATTTACAGTTAAAATGTAAAGGAATGTCAATTTACAGTTAAAATATAAACTAGGTAAATGTTAATTTACAGTTAAAAGGTTAAGTTATGTCAATTTACAATATAACTAAAGTGCACTTAAAATTGTAAGCCAAAGCATTGTAAAAATATCTCCAAAACCATGTTTAACTAATTAAAAATTAATAGCATGCTTTTCAAAATGCAAGTTTGATAAAATAAACAATCACAAAATTTTATTTGTTTTTCACAATGAGAAAAACTGGAGAGAAAATAACTGTTAGAAACTTTGTACACACAGCAACAGTCATACTGCGAGTCTGTCTATACGAACACAACGAGGACTTCCAAACAGGTTTAAACTGAAACCGGTTAACTGGTTATTTGAAAAAATTCCAAATAAACGAATATCGGTTGTTTTTATTCGGTTAACTGGTTAGATTTCTTTTACCCAATCATATAATTTTTGCTATATTTTGGTGTAGTGTTTTGGTATAGCTTCAAAACACGACATGTTAGTTCACAGGTGTTATTTTTAATGACCATCTATCTTGACAGTCGGTTAACAATTGTCAAGTCTTTTTAATTACACCAAGTAAAGAGAAGTAGCTTTGTGGCACAGTAGAAAGAATTGTGGACTCGTGCATTATAGGTCACGTGTTCAACTCCCGAATATGCCAAGAAGCTATTTCTATTTTCATAACACAAGTGAATTTATCATGAAAATAGCAAAAAAAAAAAAAGATAACTATAGTTTGGAAATTCTAGGATGAGTCCTGTGACAGTTCCCAAATTTGCCCCAATACAACCTTGTAACGATGTTCAGTAATTTTAATTATTTTATCAACTTTAATATAAGCCTCAATTCTAATAAATAGAGAGTCATTTAGGTAAATACATTACATAAGTTTGTATTGGGGCAAATTTGTGAGCTGTCACAGGACTCATCCTAGAATTTCCGAACTATAACATATGATACTTGTATCATAAAATATATAAATTTTTGCATAACCGGTTTTGCATCCAAGAAACCGGTTTCTTGGATGAAAAACTGGCATCTTAAGAAATCGGGTTTCGGTTAAAACTGGTTACTCAGTAGTCTAAATATTTCTTCAGAATTATATATACGAGTATATATATATATATATTACAAATTTAAATAGTTTGGCTTATTTCAAAATTCTCCAAATAAACTTGTCAATTTTTCTTAATCCCTATATAACTAACAAATATACCTTGTTACTTTGAAAACAGTCACAGGGAGGTCAACCAAATTAAGAAAAGTATGATGCTAGAATGGAAAGAGATAAAAAATATTCATTCATTCTCTCACAAAAGTTTGTCCTTGTTACTGGGCCTTGTAGACAAGGATCCCTTCGCCATTCCAATGTCAATTCAGGTGGAATGTGAAGCTGTGCCGGAATTTGTTTTAAATGAGTGAGCTATTGCGCACCAGCAAACTCACCGGTCACACTGCTGTACTAGATCCGATGGCATACCGAAGTGTGACACCGGTGTGTTTTTTCACTTTTTGAAAGAATAGATATGACCGACGTCATAGGTATTTTTATACCTCTGAATATTAGGTGAAAGAATGCCTCATGTAATTCGAGGAGAGTAGCACAGTGCTAGGTTCGAACCGGCAACTTTCCTTACGGAAGTTCACTGCGTTTCTATGTGGCTATGCATCTCTAAATGCATAAAAGAGATGAGAGATATAAGAATGTATTGCATGATAGGCAGATGAGAGATATAAGAATGTATTGCATGATAGGCAGATGACAGATATAAGAATATATTGCATGATAGGCAGATGACAGATATAAGAATGTATTGCATGATAGGCAGATAGATGACAGATATAAGAATGTATTGCATGATAGGCAGATGACAGATATAAGAATGTATTGCATGATAGGCAGATGAGAGATATAAGAATGTATTGCATGATAGGCAGATGACAGATATAAGAATATATTGCATGATAGGTAGATGACAGATATAAGAATGTATTGCATGATAGGCAGATGACAGATATAAGAATGTATTGCATGATAGGCAGATAGATGACAGATATAAGAATGTATTGCATGATAGGCAGATGACAGATATAAGAATGTATTGCATGATAGGCAGATGACAGATATAAGAATGTATTGCATGATAGGCAGATGACAGATATAAGAATGTATTGCATGATAGGCAGATGACAGATATAAGAATGTATTGCATGATAGGCAGATAGATGACAGATATAAGAATGTATTGCATGATAGGCAGATGACAGATATAAGAATATATTGCATGATAGGCAGATGACAGATATAAGAATGTATTGCATGATAGGCAGATGACAGATATAAGAATGTATTGCATGATAGGCAGATAGATGACAGATATAAGAATGTATTGCATGATAGGCAGATGACAGATATAAGAATGTATTGCATGATAGGCAGATAGATGACAGATATAAGAATGTATTGCATGATAGGCAGATGACAGATATAAGAATGTATTGCATGATAGGCAGATGAGAGATATAAGAATGTATTGCATGATAGGCAGATGACAGATATAAGAATATATTGCATGATAGGTAGATGACAGATATAAGAATGTATTGCATGATAGGCAGATGACAGATATAAGAATGTATTGCATGATAGGCAGATAGATGACAGATATAAGAATGTATTGCATGATAGGCAGATGACAGATATAAGAATGTATTGCATGATAGGCAGATGACAGATATAAGAATGTATTGCATGATAGGCAGATGACAGATATAAGAATGTATTGCATGATAGGCAGATAGATGACAGATATAAGAATGTATTGCATGATAGGCAGATGACAGATATAAGAATATATTGCATGATAGGCAGATGACAGATATAAGAATGTATTGCATGATAGGCAGATGACAGATATAAGAATGTATTGCATGATAGGCAGATAGATGACAGATATAAGAATGTATTGCATGATAGGCAGATGACAGATATAAGAATGTATTGCATGATAGGCAGATGACAGATATAAGAATGTATTGCATGATAGGCAGATGACAGATATAAGAATGTATTGCATGATAGGCAGATGACAGATATAAGAATGTATTGTATGATAGGCAGATGAGAGATATAAGAATGTATTGCATGATAGGCAGATGAGAGATATAAGAATGTATTGCATGATAGGCAGATAGATGACAGATATAAGAATGTATTGCATGATAGTCTCAAATACATTTGTGCTCAGCACAACAAGGATGGAGCAAACAGTAGAAGATAGAGCCAAATGGCATAGAACTGTTGCTAGTTATCAGGAACTACTAAAGAAAAGACACAGACAAGCTACAAATACTAAAACACTGCCCCAAATGCCCTATCACAAATTGCCTCACATAGTCATCTCCGGTTCAGCCCTAGACCCCCACTTTGTATTGCCTTCTATTATACTGATCACGGGTATTGGATATTGATTTATTAAAAAACTAGCAATATTTATATGCCTTTTGGTGTATCCTTTAAAACATCATCAAAGTTCTTAACCCAAAGGAGAAAATTAAAAGTAATTTGAGATACCATCCAGTGACGGATTTCAAAGTGAGTAGGTATCAGTTGATGTGTGGTCTTAATATGTATATTGTAGTAAAAATTTAGTTGATAAGTAAAATTTATATAGAATTAAACTAATTTTAAAATGGTATAATTAATTCCAGCTTTTGGCTTATCGCAAAAAGGTTGCAACGTCTAAATATAGTCAATTCTTAATCCTACGAATTAATTATAAGTGAAAAAAAAAACCAATAGAAATAGGCTTTTTTGTAACTTGGTTACATTAGCTGTGTCCAGTGTTGTTGAAGTAATTTTTAGATATTAAATTGACGAATTCCGTGGCCTAGTTGGAAAGATGACGTCGAAACACCAAACGGGTTTCATTCCCGATGGTACCTAAAATATAAAAGAAAGAATAAAAAAATTTAACTAGGCGATTCAGTCTGGTTAAGCAATTTTTAGATATAAAGTTGACGAATTCCGTGGCCTAGTTGGAAAGATGACTTCGAAACACCAAACGGGTTTCATTCCCGATGGTACCTTAAATATAAAAGAAAGAATAAAAAAAATTAACTAGGAGATTCAGTCTGGTTAAGCAATTTTTAGATATAAAGTTGACGAATTCCGTGGCCTAGTTGGAAAGATGACGTCGACACACCAAATGGGTTTCATTCCCGATGGTACCTAAAATATAAAAGAAAGAATAAAAAATATTAACTAGGAGATTCAGTCTGGTTAAGCAATTTTTAGATATAAAGTTGACGAATTCCGTGGCCTAGTTGGAAAGATGACGTCGAAACACCAAATGGGTTTCATTCCCGATGGTACCTAAAATATAAAAGAATAAAAAATGAACTAGGAGATTCAGTCTGGTTAAGCAATTTTAAGATATAAAGTTGACGAATTCCGCGGCCTAGTTGGAAAGATGACGTCAAAACACCAAACGGGTTCCATTCCCGATGGTACTTAAAATATAAAAGAAAAAAAAATGAACTAGGAGATTCAGTCTGGTTAATTCGGGCCAAAATGTTGATCCACAACTGTATTAGATTAAGACGGGAATTCATAGAACAACCTTAAAACTAAAATTCAACATTTTTTATTAAAAAAATTAGTATGCAAACTACTATTTCGTATAAATTTATCGAAACTTGCTTTAACAAGGGCGTCACGTGGGTTCATTAACTCACTTGAAAGTTTAGAGCGTACCGAGGTTGAGAAATCACGAAATTTTAAGGTTAGATATTAGTATTAAAGCTGGACTATGAATTCAGGTCAAGATATCCGAATACAACTATATTAAGTTGTTCGAGTCTTTAATTTATACTAGATTATAAAGAAACTTAGCGATAATACAGAGTACAATTATAAACTATTATATTTATTATAGATTTTCTCAATAAATTCTATTACATATTTATTCCAGTTAATACAATTCAATGTTTTACTGTCTATCATATATAAGGGCACCAATTTTCACTGTACATTATATAAATGTATTATTTTATCAATAAATAAATAAATATATTCTATGTTCAAGTAGAGATGGTGGGTTTTATTTCTTCAAATATTAAGATAATCTAGAATTGAAATTTATTTTTATCAAACAATGTTTATTCCACTTTTTTGTGACGGTATAACCCTACCGGTTTCAAGGTGCACACCTCATCTTCAGGGGAGCAAAAAATGACTAAATTCTGTTGGAACTGGTACCGATATACACACTTCAACGGTTGGGGCTAAGGGGTGAGGGAGGCATGGGACGATTTCGGCCAAGAGCGGAGAGATTTTTGGGATATAACTGTTAACAGATGTTCAGATCGGTGTACTGACTTAGAAATTTCTAGGGCCTCTAGTCTGTCCAATTTATTTCCGTTACTACTGATATGTTAGAATTTGGCATCATCAATAGAAAAAGTATGGTTTTCACGGTGACAATGATTAGCCATTTCAGAATAAATTAGAGGATTTTTTAAGGCGGATTTGTGTTCACGAAATATCTTTTCAAAAGATCTTCCTGTCTTTCCTATATAGAAATGATCACAGTCAGCACATAAAAGTTTATACACAGCACTGTTGCTAAGTATTCCATTTTTACCTTTCCCATTAAATAGTATTCAAAGTACTATTTCGTATATCTCAAAAACAAACAGTTATATCAAATTATATCAAACAGTTATATAAAACAGTTATATCAAAACAGTTATATCCCAAAAATCTCTCCGCTCTTGGCCGAAATCGTCCCATGCCTCCCTCACCCCTCAGCTCCCAACTGTTGAAGCGTGTATATCAGTACCAGTTCGAACAGCATTTAGTCTTGTTTGTGCTCCCCTAAAGATGAGGTGAAAGCCTTGAAACCAGTAGGGTTATACCGTTACAAAAAAATGGAATAAACAGTGTTTGATAAAAATAAATTACAATGTCTTTAAACCTCCACAACGTTAATGCCTTAACTATAAACAATATATAATCTAGAATCTTTATTACACCTTCTCATATTCAATAATAGTACATGGAATAAAGGGTGCAAGGAGTGCACAGGTGATGTCTATACTCAATGTACGCCACTGGTACAAAGAACTGTACAATAGGTGGATGGCTGTTGCTCGATACTCGGAGAATTCAGGTCAATTCCAAAGGCGTAGAGTGGTGAAAGTTGCAGGGTAGAAATTCCTTTAAGCAGGTAGTAGCTGGTCTCAAGTAAAACACAGTAGGCAGGGTGAACTGAGAAGTGATTTTATTAGGTTTTGACCCTTCTTATGAACGGCCGATCGCTCATCGTAAGCGCCATTTTCCGCCACTGCAAGTCCTCACACCTCGCAAAATACCACAATTTTCAGGAGTTTTGTGCAATGCAGAGTCTGGCCGGCCAGCGATATAGTCTCACGATGACCGTTCATGTCTCATTTCCGTTGCGGTTGCGACGCAGTGCAGACCCAAACAAACATAAAAATACATACAAAAACCAAACAAATATCAAATTATAACTAAATATCTACACATATTAAACAATTAAGAAACTAATCCTAATATGTTTTATGATGACGCATACGTCCGATACACTAAAGAAAATATAGCATGGTCCCTGTGACGTTTGAAATGGCATGTATCAAAGGGATGGGGTAAAATTGTTTTTTTTTACGAATTGAATTGTTTTTTTATAAATCGAAAAATTGTTTTTCTTGATTACAAGCCTTCAAAATGGAATGTGTATTTTATTTGATTACAAGCCTTCAAAATGGAATGTGTCGACATTCCATTTTGAAGGCTTGTAATCAAATAAAATAATATATGTAACGTAAAAGCAAACACAATATCTTGTAGAGCAGAAAATTTTCTTTCGAATGACGTATAAACTTTACCATTTTGTTTTACTTTTGGTGCTCATTTTTAATTTGGAAAAAACTAGACACAACTTATGTTAAAACCTAATAAAATGCAAAACGGTTATAATTATTTTATTACAATGATTTTTCATCGTAATATTGCATAATTACGCGAATAACTCAATTATTAGGGGGTGGCGAAGACTTATGAGCGGGAGTGTATGTGTAATATAAGAATCATCATCATCATCAGCCTATATTCATACAAAATTGCTTCCAAGAAATCCTGTCCTTTGGTTGGTCGGTTCGTTTCTTGCGGAGTCTGGAGATGCTATTCTAAATTTGACTCTTGACAAATTTTTTTAGTTTTATAAAACATATAAGCTACATAAATAACATTATGAAATTATGAACTATGTACCATTTAGTACAAATAACATGTACGAGGCATATAGTCATCCGTTATCTCGTTTGGAAGGGAAACCTCCAGTTGAGGTTTATAATGAGGTGAAAACTGCATATGGTGACAAAGCTATGAATCGTACGAGTGTGTACAAGTGGTGTCGCGAGTTTAAAAACGGTCACGTCACACCTCTTCACCCTCCGCCAAAAAGTTCAAAACCACAATTTCAGCCAAGAAAATCATGGCATCCGTGTTTTGGGACTGTCAAGGCATAATTTTAATTGAATATATGCCTCAAGGGGAGACCATCAACTCTGCAAGATACTGTGAGACCCTAAAAAAATTGCGGAGGGCGATTCAGAACAAGAGGAGAGGCATGCTGACAAAGGGAGTCTGCCTGCTGCACGACAATGCCAGACGGAACTGCTCGCCTCGTTTAAATGAGATGTCCTGAACCATCCCGCGCATTCCCCTGACCTAGCACCTTCAGATTACTATCTCTTTACCTCCCTGAAGCTGCACATGGGTGGAAAATGGTTTTCAACCGACGAGGAGGTAAAGGAGGAGGTGGAGAAGTGGACGGAGGGGTTGGCGGGAAACTACTTCGAGGAAGGCATCAAAAAGTTGATACCCCGCTTCACCACCTGCATTGAGAGGAATGGAGACTATGTCGAAAAATAGCTTACATATGTACTACGGTAACCACGTAATTTTTTTGTTTAAATAAAAAAAATTGTAACCTACAAAAATTCAGTACACTTACTTTCTGGATATGCCTCGTATTATGATGAGGAATCCTTGTAGACATTAAAAAAAATCTACATTTAAGTAGTTACGCAACATGATTAAGCATAACATATGGTTGTCAGAGTCATATTGGTGTCAGAGTCAAATATTTAAAACTTCTGGAGTCAGAGTTGGAATTTGTTATGTCGACTTTGTTCATTTATTTATTTTATTTATTTATTATTACACATGACAAGAAATATACATAATTTGCGAAAAAACAACAGGTAATTTAATTAAGACATACATTATTTTAATGGATCTGGGTTTGTCGCCTTTCATTTGTCATATCCCCAGTAAACTAGGCTTTTGCCTGTATCTCACTGAGGATATTTAGCATGAAAAAATAAATCGATACTTCTTTCCTATTTTTGATTACACAACAACAAAACCCCGTTGCACATTCTCATCAACCTGACAAACAGTGACACTCAACTACAACTGGAAACATCATGCGGAATCAAACTCTTCATTACATCATCACTCCAGAAAGACCAAACCTGTTCATCCCATAATATACCGCACACAATCATAAGAATAAAAACAAAAACAAAAGTAAAACCAAAAATGGACCCAAAACGAAACAAAAATAAAACCAAAAATGTTCATCCCATAATATACCGCACACAATCATAAGAATAAAAATTAACACAAAAATATACAGAAACACAAATACAAAACAACAAAAATCAAAACAACAATAAGAAACCTACACTCAAAAACCCACACAAATCTTTTCCACACGTCATTCATCCTGAAAGCCCAAGTACTCAAAATCCTGTCGCAATAACAACCACGCTCCGATCGACTATCCAAATGGTTTTCCTTCCTTTATCTTTATTGTTATAAATATTTTTTTTTAAAATACTTCCCAATTAGTAAATTTTCTCTACTTTATCCTTGATAAATGAAAACAGGGAATAAAGAATTAAATGTCATTTTCTCAATATAAAATATAATTTATTTATCATGTAATGTTACATTATAAATTTCCATTAAATTGTAAAATGCTTTTTGTATACAAACATACATATGTGTATGTATATAAAAATACATATACAGTCAACTCCGGTTATAGTGAACTCGGTTACAGTGAACCAAAATTTTCTGTCCCAGTCCTATATATCAAATATGTATGGAAAAACCTACATTATAGTGAACTAAAACTAGTAGATTTTGGTTCACTTTAGCCAAAGGGTCACTTTACCGGAGTTGACTGTATACATAAATCCAGTCATCGCTCTGTATCTGCGGGAGTTTGCTTTCACCCCTCGCGGGTACTGAAATCTCAGAAGCTCAAATTCCTTAAATCAAATTACTATATGTCGTATTTTCATACAGCCTTTGGACATCATCCGTGAACTTTAAATAATTTCTCAATCTGTGGGTTGCGACTTCATGCGGCATAGTTGAAAATATGCGGCACGGTTGTAAACATGTAGCATGGTTGAAAACATGCAGTATCATTAAAAATGACATGGTTGAAAATATGTAGCATGGTCGAAAACGTGCAGAATGATTGAAAATATGTGGCATGGTTGAAAATATTTGGCATGGTTAAATATATGTAGCATGGTTGAATAGATGAAGCATGGTTGAAAACATGCAGTATGATTGAAAATATGTGGCATGGTTGAAAACATGCGACACGGTTGAAAACATATATCGTGGTTTAAATATGCAGCATAGTTGAGAAACTCAAATTCCTTAAATAAAATGAAGTCATATTTTCATATAGCCTTTGGACATCTCAATCCGTGGGTTGCGACTTCATGCGGCATGGTTGAAAATATGTGGCACAGTTGTAAACATGTAGCATGGTTGAAAACATGCAGTATGATTGAAAATGACAATGGTTGAAAATATGTGGCATGGTTAAAAATATGTACCATTATCCAATACATGAAGCATGGTTGAAAACATGCAGTATGATTAAAACTATGTGGCAAGGATGAAAACATGCCACACGGTTGAAAACATACTATGCGTATCCAGAAAGTAAGTGTACTGAGGCTCTCACGACCGGATGGGTTTTATTTTCGACATGTTGGCTACACTTCCGTGTAGCCTGACCCTTTCCCTCCGCAACGAGACCGGTTCGAGGTCAGTACGTTGAGAAGTGTCGACGCAACAACACGTTTCGTGAAAAATGTTAATCCAATCTCCCGCCAAGTGCGAAATACGCGGCGTCATCCGTTATCTCGTTTGGAAGGGAAAACCTCCGGTTGAGGTTTATAATGAGGTGAAAACTGCATATGGTGATAAAGTTATGAATCGTACGAGTGTGTACAAGTGGTGTCGCGAGTTTAAAAACGGTCACATCACACCTCTTCACCCTCCGCCAAAAAGTTCAAAACCACAATTTCAGCCAAGAAAATCATGGCATCCGTGTTTTGGGACTGTCAAGGCATAATTTTAATTGAATATATGCCTCAAGGGGAGACCATCACTCTGCAAGATACTGTGAGACCCTAAAAAAATTGGTTGAAAACATGTGGCATAGTTGATAATAAGTGGCATGATCGACAAAATCATACAATTACATACATAGAAAAAAACCTGCAGGTAGATTAATAAGTACTTGACCAATCACTTGTAACGTGTAAACAGGGCAAGTGAGTCTTGTACGAGTATATGATAGAAAAGAGATTATTCGAGATTCCTTTTCCTTCCATGATACCTTTTCTTCCTCATGACATCAGATTTCATAGCTTTAAGATAACTGCTTCCTTCCTTCCAAAAGTTCTTATTAAACTTGGTTCTTTTAAAAAAGGGTTCACCGCCGACAATTGGATTAAAAAAATCCTTAATAGATCTATTTCTAACAAACTCTTTTTTAACATCGTCTTCCGTTTCCGTAAACTTTCTTTTCCGACTCTTCTTTCTTGCGTCGCACTCGGTAACCAAAATATTCAAATTATTTATTTTGACTCGCGTTTGAATTTGTTTTTTTTCGTTCTTTCGCCGTTTTCGTTTTTTTAACTTCGTCACACTTTCGCCAAAAACAGCGACGGAATCGTCGGAATCGTTTAAGTCGATCGATTCGTTACGTGACGGTAAACACGAATCGTTTATCCATTCGCTCTCTCTGTATTCTTCGTCAAAATGTTTAGCTTTGATATGAGTCCGTACTAATTTATAAGCAAGTTTATGATCGTCTGTCAACGGTTTATCACGAAACAATGCACCGTCGTCACGAATTTCCATGTTCGTTCCATCGTCAATTTTTGATAATAAACCTTCGGAACTTTCTTCGTTTGTTAAATCGATAATTTTCAATTTCGTTTTGTGTTTTTTACCTTTTTTGTTTTGTATCGAATCTAATTCCGTTCCTTTGATGCTGTCTTTAGGTATCAAACAATCTTTGTCTTGAGATATAAGATTTCTTTCCTTATCGATTTTGAAATTTTTGAAATCTACAGTTTCACTAGAAGTGAGATTTTCTAATATAGTAGGATCGTTTCCTTTATAATTTTCTTTATCGGTAGAATTTTCATTAATTACCATATCGTCTTCAATAATAATTATTTTATCATCAAACACTTGTTCTTTGTTCGTGGTTAAATTGTTTTTACCCGACCTTTTTTTGCCTTTAACGTTCAATTGTTTATTTAAATTTGTTAACAAGTCTTCATTACCAAGTATCGAATCCCTCAATTGTGTTAATTTTTCAGATAATTTAGTGTCACATTCAATTTCTCGAGACACTTTGGCATCGTTTTGAATAGTTTCTACATTTCGATCGACGTTACGTATTATTTTGACGTTTTGTTCATTTTCAATATATTCACAGCGGGAAAAACTTACTGACTTACGTTTCGACAAACTCTTCCGTTTAATTTTTTTACTCGCCGTAAGCAAAATACCTTCAATCTCGAATGACTTGTTGACAGTAAGATCAATATTCTCGACATTCTGACATTTTCCAATCTCCACCTTTTCCAAATCCTCGAATCTTGGTTCTAGAACACTCTTCCTTCGTCCACTTTTCTTAGACCGACTTGTGAGGTTAGCATTATTACCATTTTGATTACAAATAATCAAATCATCTTCAGTCGTAACAGAACAATCACGTAACACATTTATCCTTTCTCCATCGTTAATGGGCATGAATGGTACATAATCTTCTACTTCTGTACTTTCATCTTCATTTTCTCTAATTACCCGTCCACCTGGAACACTATCGAAACGTCGTATTAAAGTTTCACTGTCTCGACTTATAACACTATTCTCCGCTAAAGTCAAATTGATTTTCTTCTCAATTTGTTTAAAAGAAGAACCTTCTTCAATCGAGACTCGATCGTCTGTATCAGAAGTTTTCGTAGTCTCTTCATCGACATTTTTATAACAAGTGTTTCTTTCGTTACGTGATCCTTTCGTTTTCACATCATCTTTAATTGAATCGTTTTCATTGTCAGTTATATCATCTGACAATGAATTTTGAACTGATTCAACATATTTCCAATATTCTTCATTTATTTCAACTAAAACATCATCCGAGAATGAATTATTTCGAACGGATTTCTCAATTTTACAATCGACAATCGAAATATTTTCCAAATTACTTTCTGATACTTTGTAAGAATCTTCATTGAGGTTCTCAGTATCTATAGGGATTTTATAATCATTAGTAACACCATTGAACACTTTACAATTTGGTAGATTATTTTCTGACTGCACAGTGTTTTTACGAGCTTGAATATTACAAATACTTTGCTTCTCATCGCAAATCATCGGTTCATAGACATCAACCCTTTCTTCACAGACCCTCAAATCTTTTACATCATTTGTTTTCTCTTCAACGTACATAATATTCGATTTACGTTTCTTCTTGTTATTTTTTTTAATACTACCGTTCCTCCATAAATTATTTTTTTTCCTTTGTTTCAATTTCTTTATAGACAAGTTACCGTACTCTTCAACGTTTATATTTTCTCTTTCTTCCGAAACACTCTTCACGTTACCATTTGAATACGTAACATACTTATTGACATCTACTATAGAACCGTTCCCTGTCGATTCGAGATTGATCGACTCCACGGCAATGAGAGAATTATTCACGAGAGTTTCATCCGGATTAAAACTTTTATGTTCGGAAGTTGTATCCATTTCTCTTGGATTAGTTAACAAAGTTTCGGCACACGTTATTGTCAGTGATTTACCATTTTCAGAATCCGTACAGCTCTTTGTATTATTATCATCATCGTCACTCAAATACAAGATCATCTTTTCAACAACTTGACTCGTATCGTTGTCATGAACAATTTCTTCATTTCCATTGCAATTTTGTTTTCCTACATTTATTTTGTTTTTTAAAACATCTTTGTTTTTACACTTTGTTGAGTTGTGGATTTTCAAACTATCTTTATCAACAATTTCGGTTGTTTCTTGATCGGTTTCTGTTGATATTTGTTCTGTTTTTATTGGAACTGTTTGAAAATAGCTCATTATATTCTTTTGTCCTTTCTCCGGTGATTTTTTCTTATGAAGAAGTCTTTGTCCCGTCTCTGGTGATGTTTCCTTCAACGGATGCTGAGGCAAAGGTTTACAGAATACTCTTTGTTTAGTTATTACCTGTAAAAATAAAATGTTGATTAAGGATTTTTTTTAACATAAAAAAAAAAATTATTTACAACCAACTGGACAAAAGGAAGTTATATAACACATCGATCAATAAGACCCGGGACTAGCCAACAGATGGCGCCTCTAATAACAAATCCATACCATTCTCAGTTAGTACCAATATTTAGAAGTTACGTGTCAAACTTTCATGACATTCCGACATTGTGTCATTGAGTTACAGTCGTTTTAGTGATGCTACTTTTGCTATTTTCAAAACAATGGAAAAAATCGAATTTCGTGTGTTTATAAAACATTGCTTTTTAATGGGAAAAAATACCGCTCAAACTCAGTGATGGCTTGAAAAGTGTTATCCGGGCTCTGCTCCGTCGAAAACAACCATTTGTTGGTGGTATGCTGATTTCAAACGCGGTCGTACAGACACAAATGATGCTGAACGCTCTGGTCGTCCAAATGAGGCTGTTACACCAGAAAACATTAAAAAAACCCTCAAAATCGTGATGGAAAATCGCAAAGTAAAGTTGCGTGAGATAGCTGACACCCTGAATATATCATTTGGTAGTGTTTACACTATTTTGCATGAACATTTGGTCATGAAAAAGCTTTTTTCGAAATGGGTGCCGCGTTTGCTCACAATGGAACAGAAACAAAAACGCATCGATGATTCAGAGCGCTGTTTGGTACTGTTTACGCGAAATAAACAGGAGTTTTTGCATCGGTATGTGACAATGATGACAATCGATGTGTTAGATCACAAAAAATATTCAAATGATTATTTACCTTTACGAAATTTATGAACAATATACTTAGTAAAAGTAAAAGAGAGACATTGTCAATCAGTCAAAGAAAAAGGAAGGGAAGGTGGAGAGGAAAGAAAAAATGGCTCGGTGGTAAAAGATTTGCCAACAATGAAGAGGTGGAATCTGCGGTTGATGGCTATTTTGAGGCGCTCGACGGTTCTCACTATAAACAGGGTATCGAAGCTATTGAACATCGCTGGGAAAAGTGTGTCGAGCTGAAAGGAGACTATGTTGAGAAATAAAAATATTTTTTCCCAAATTTTTTGTGTTTTCTTTGTTAGGTCGGGTACTTTTGGGACTACCCTCGTATGTCATACAAAAAAAATCCGAAGTTGAAAGGGTTAATGCAGTGAATAGCAGGTTTAATTTCTAGCAAATAACAGATTTAATGTACAATGAATAACAGGTTTAATGTACAGTGAATATCAGGTTTAATGTACAGCGAATAGCAGGTATATAGAACAGTGAATAAGAAACTTTACTATATTTACCTTAGCATATTTGTCCCGTATAATCTTATACTTGGCATCGTGCAGCTCCTCCGGGCACATGTTGGCGTCATGTCTTATCAAGTCTTCATTTTCACTAGAAAATAACAAATATATATTATTTATTTATTTAATGAAATGTGGACAAGGCGAAGGACTGAAAGTAGCCGAATAAATGCTGTAGAAATGTGGGCACTGAGAAGAATATTTGGGATGACAGTGTATGACAGAATACGGAATTAGGGATGGATGTGAACATAAAGCTGATGTGTTAAGATGACGAAGAGTAGGTTTGGGCATGAAGAACAAATGAATGAAGAAAGGTAAACGGTGCAGATGTAATTAGAAGGGATGTGAGAGACTGTGCCAACTTTGATTTATGGGAGTGAAACGTGCCGGAGAAAAGTAATAGAGATGTGTGCATTGAGAAGAATACACGGATATAGTGCGTTTCTGTGGTTTATGGATTCTGCACACGAGCCAAGGGGGAATGCAGCTGGACAACTGAGGAGGTAACATTAAAAAAAAGACCATGTCCATCGGACACAAAAACTGAGTTGATAAAGCAGATTTCTTCTTATCGATGGTACGGAGCCTTTTAACATGTTCATTTCAATGAAAAAAAGCACATAAATCATTTTTAAATAATACCTTATGAAAAACCAGTATTTTATCAAAAATAATCTTGTCCAGACTTCAAACCAATCAAAAAAGATCATGTCCGAATTGACCAATCGTAGCTTTCCGATTGTGTCTAACTTCAGACCAGTTCCCCAGCAACTGTCAACAGTTTTAAACCGTACGTGCAGTGTAATGTAATGTCTAGCATTAATATATACAGCTTGAACATATCTCCCTATGTCACATACCCTACATATATTTATACTTATATACTAATATTTCTTCTTATGTTATCTTGTAATACTTTACTTCGTTTATTTGATTCTAATTCAAATAAATTACTTGACCCAATTATTTTTTGTATAATATTTTTGAAATGGAACAAAAACAATCATGTCCCAGAGCTGTTCAATAAAAAAAGATGAAAGTAGAATTGTTCTTACAAAAAGGATCGTGTCCACATTTTAAACTAGAATAACAACTTTAATTATTATGATTAGATTTAAACAACAAATCAAGTCACCTTAAGCGATTTTAAGAATTTCAGATATTTTTACAATGAATTATTATGTCATACATTTTTAATGCAAACAGTTTTTTTGCGATTTCCCAACATTCTGATTTGGTGGACTTGTTCTTTTTTGAATATTAACCTCCTCAACTTAGAAATTTTGGAGATAAAAAAAATTATTAAAGTAAATCTCAACATTATAAACAGTCAAGTTAATTTCAATAATAGTCCGCTGCTAAATATGTTTCCCGTTTAAAAGTCACCATCTACTCCCCTACCCTTTTTTTTTAGCCACTTTTCCCCTCCCCCTCTCCTGGACCTATTACAATTAGAAAAAATATATTTTAGATATCATTTAGATCGTCTTCACCTGACGGAGGTCTTTGAAACCGGTAGTAAACTCAAATAAAACAATGGTGTAAAACCAACGTTCCCTCTAAGGTGTGCGCGTGTGCGGCCCGCACATCTGTTAAAAATTGTCCGCACACATCTCAAAGAAAGGAACTTGTAACCATATTTTGTTTTGCGCAATTTTATATTTTATTTGATATTTTATGATGGGTTCTCAGGTTCCTTTCTTTGAGGTGTGTGCGGAACATGGAAACACTATGTTATATGTTTACCTACTCGTATTATGTTCTATATGTATTTCGAATAAAGACTTCATGAACTATCCCTTGTTCAAAGGTCTTCATGTTATTTTATTGGTGTTTTAAATTTTTCACTGGTATAGATTTTTTTTATATATAACCTACATATTTGAAAAATGTAATTTATGATATCGTGGTGCATTATGTTGACTACTCAGTTTTATCTATGCATGAATATGCATATTTGCGCACTTCCCTCTTTATTTCTTGCACATATAAGATGATGGGCCGCACACACAATGAAAACATTGTTGGAAGAGATTGCCACATGGAAATAAACTTGCCAGGTAAAAAAAAAAAAAAAAAAAACCATTGTGGGGAACATTGTGTAAAACTATCAATAACCACTTACCTATAGAAACATTTCTTCGATTTAGGACATGATATGTTGGAATTGAATTTATTCTCTTTGGCAATACTTTTTTTTGCATGATCACAATCAACATCTACCTTAATTTTCTTCTGGCGCACTCTTTTCGCACTTATGCCGAGTAATTTTTTTGTCACCGTCCCGCCCTCGCCAACTATATAAAATTTGCCATTTTTCAAAATGACATTGATGTTGCGCCGTGGATTCGACTTTGCCCAAGACGACACTTTATTTTTCGTCATGACACTGAAAGATTTTCTAGTCTTTTTATCCTTGTTCGAAATTTTCTTACGTTTCAAATCCTTCTTCATTTGTGACTCGCTTAAATTGTCGGCATTCAAATGCGACTCACTCGTTTCAATCGCTTTAGAACGGGATTCACTTGTTTTAACGTGCGACTCACTTGATTGAACGCTCTTACAATATGACTCGCTCGATTCAATACTTTTTGAATGAGATTCATTTGATTTCATTTTTTTAGAATGTGATTCAATGCTTTTAGAATACGACTCGCTCGATTCAATCGATTTAACATTTTTAGAATGAGATTTACTTGATTCAATGCTTTTAGAATAGAAATCATTTGATTCAATGTTTCTACAATGCGACTCGCTTGATTCAACGATTTTATAATCTGATTGATTCGATTCATTGCTTATATTAAGAGAATCATTTTTTTCTTTAATTTTTCTTATAGCTTCTAAATGTTCGAAATACTTTTCAACTTTTTCCTTGATATTACTCCGAGATATTTTCGACGTCTTTTTGTGGAAATTTTTCCGTCTTCTCTTAGATTTTTCTATTTTTATTTTAAATTTATTTTTTTTCGACGCGGTTTTAACATTTTCGACAATATTTCCTTTAGAATTTTCGGGAATTTCGATTTTCGTCAAAATCTGATCTTCGCCGTTTCGTATTTCGAAATTCTTATTAACGTTAAGTATCCCATCTCCGGTAACCAAGAGTTGTGGTATCGGTGACTCTGTTTCAGTATCGCTCGCACCTGTTTCATACAATTTAGTATCTTTATTCTTTCTCGATACTTGATCTTCCTTTATAACTGACAAATTCTTTCGTTTTTCGTCACGTATTTTCGACAGGTTTTTTTTGTCGAGGGTCTTTTTTCTTTGTTCAATATACTTTTTATTTTCTTTATCGTCTTCTAAAGTATTATTGGAAATCTGTTCTTTGTTATCAGAGTCAATTGTTTGAACGTCTACATTTAATTTTTTATCGTGTAAATCAATTTGTTCGGGTAAATCAATTTGTTCAGGTAAATCAATTTGTTCAGGTAAATCAATTTGTTCAGGTAAATCAATAGATTTTCGGTGAGTTTTTAAAGAATATCTTTCTTTCAAATTATTCTCAAAATTTTTCCTTACGTAATCAAGCAAGCTAATTTTTTCTGGCTCCAACTTGATAAAAGTCGTAACTTTTTTAGCACACTGTCTCGTAATTTTTTTTGATATTCCATCAAGATTACCTTTTTCAGAAGTGTCGTTAGAAATATCTAAGTTTGATTCAGCGATCAATTGATTGTTTGCAACAACAGGACCTTTTAGTTCTCTGGTAAAGTCTTGTAATGCTTTTATGGCATTTGTAAGAAAAGAATCAATGCTGTTCGTAAGCAAAGAGTCAACAGGTTTTTCCTCTATTTTTTGTAAGCCCGAATGTACAACACTTGGATCAAAATTTTGCAGGACACACGAGTGAAATAAATCAACTCCAGAGCTTTTTGTATCAGAGGTAAAGTGTTCTGATGTTTTATTTCCAAAATTTGTTGTCAAACTGTTGTCGGAAAATGTTTGATCGTTAGTTATTTTATTCTCGTTATCCTCGTCGCTGTCATAATCACTTTTATTATCGGAATATAACGACTCAGTGTCATTTTTATCAAATTCACAGTCGCTATCGATTGATTCTTTGTTGTCGTGATTTAAAGTTGAGTCATCATTGATACGGTATCCTCCATCAGAAGAAACTGAAAATAAAATATAAAGGGTTTTAATTTTTATAATACGAGGCGTATCCAGAAACTAAGTGTACTGAGGCTCTCACGACCGGTTGGATTTTATTTTCAACATGTTGGCTACACTTCCGTGTAGCCTGACCCTTCCCCTTCGCAACGAGACCGGTTCGAGGTCAGTACGTTGAGAAGTGTCGACGCGACAACACGTTTCGTGAAAAATGTCAATTGAATCTCCCGCCAAGTTGAATCGAGTGGAGGCCGGGCAAGAGTTTTTGAGGCGCTGCAAACTCCATGGAGATGAATTTCTCCGCTCCATCGTTACTGGAGATGAAACTTGGGTTGCACACTACACGCCTGAAACCAAAAGGCAGTCTCAACAGTGGCGTCACACCTCTTCACCCTCCGCCAAAAAGTTCAAAACCACAATTTCAGCCAAGAAAATCATGGCATCCGTGTTTTGGGACTGTCAAGGCATAATTTTAATTGAATATATGCGTCAAGGGGAGACCATCAAGTCTGCAAGATACTGTGAGACCCTAAAAAAATTGCGTAGGGCGATTCAGAACAAGAGGAGAGGCATGCTGACAAAGGGAGTCTGCCTGCTGCACGACAATGACAGACTGAACTGCTTGCCTCGTTTAAATGGGATGTCCTGAATCATCCCGCGCATTCCCCTGACCTAGCACCTTCAGATTACTATCTCTTTACCTTCCTGAAGCTGCACATGGGTGGAAAAAGGTTTTCAACCGACGAGGAGGTAAAGGAGGAGGTGGAGAAGTGGACGGAGGGGTTGGCGGGAAACTACTTCGAGGAAGGCATCAAAAAGTTGATACCCCGCTTCACCACCTGCATTGAGAGGAATGGCGACTATGTCGAAAAATAGCTTACATATGTACTACGGTAACCACGTAATTTTTTTGTTTAAATAAAAAAAATGTAACCTACAAAAATTCAGTACACTTACTTTCTGGATATGACTCGTATTTGCATAAAATTAAGTATAAAAATATAAAAATTAAGTATTAAGTAAATTAATCTGTTCACCGCGTTAAAAATCAAATTCCACGAATCCTGTGCGCGGCACAATTTCGGCGTTTTTTAATTTCTAAGTTTAAACGCGTATTTTGTTTAGAACCACTGATATTTGATTACACCACCAAGTAAACATGACATTCAAGTAATTTTCTGATAATAAATAATAGTCATTACTCTTAAGGAGACTCATTAAATAAAGGAGATAAACTAAACATTACGTAAAATACACAAAGGAATGCTACAGATCAGATCACAGGCGTTTGTGCTTCCCGCGAGGAACACGTTAAGTAAATTAAGTATAAAAATTAAGCACGATGGGAGATAGAGAATTTATTTTTGTTATATAACTCCACGACTAATATATTTTCGACAAACTTTGGTCCAACCACGTTTTACTCATAAAAAATATAAAAAACTTCCATTACCTGACTCCGAAGGATTATCCTCTTGAATAGAGCTCTCGGGACGACACCTCGAGCATATCAAATTTTGCCCGCTGATGTTGGCACAAGCTTTATGTGCGGCTTGGGACCCGCACATCTTGCATATCACTAGTTGCCATCTGTAAAAACAAAAGTATAATAAGAGTGAATTCACACATACATAACATCACGCCATTTCCCTGTTGGGGTAAACAGAGAAAAGGAAGTCAGACTTATTGATCTTTCAGCCTGAAGAGTCATTTTGAATTAGTGCGAGTAACAGTGCGTTTACGAAAACTTGTCACTTTATTTTTTTAATGAAGTGAAAAAGCAAAAAAATATAAAAATAATATTTTATATTCAAACATTGAAATGAACACGCATATTTTGTAAATTAAAAATGCTGTCAGCTTAAATTGTAATGCACATAAAAATAAAATGAAAGTAAGTTTATTTAACATATTAATTGTTTAGGCATGGCAGATTCTACCTATAGGAAACATTAAATAACAATAATGGAATTTTTCAACATTACAAATAAATATAAGTACAAGTATTATAAAGTAAAAATGTTGGTCAGCTTTAATTAGATTATAGCGCATAAAAATACAATTATTATTGTATGTAAGATTATTTAACATGTTAATGTATCATAATTACATAATTACAATGCCAAATAATACAGTTTTAAAATAATAGTGGATGGAGTGATACCAAATTCTAGGAAACTTTAGCAAAGTTATAACAAAGTACATTCTAAGCTTTCGAAACATTTTGAATTATACATTACATTAGACAAAAATCGCACTCCTAATTTCGACATGGTAGTGTTTTTCAAATCACCGAGTATTTTAACAACAGTACAAACGTGCGCTCTGCGCGAACCAATCGTGTGGCATTCTAAAACCAATACCATTACATAAGTTTTGTAATACAGAGTGTCACTCACACTATTGCAAAATAACTCTTCTGGCTGAATGATCTATACCTATTGTGACACACACCTTTCGCCTCTTCTGCTACCATACTATACATGTTCTCATATAACTATTACCATTTTACATTACCTTTTTTCAAGATTTCATTCACATATATTCTTGGAAAGAAATAATGAAGAAAGGCTAACAAAAACAAATATACAGTGCAAATGTGAGTTGGGAAATTTAAAATGTACATACATGGTTATTTATTTATTTAACACTTTTATTGCAAACACTATCTGGCGGGCTTATTGCCAGGCAGCAATCTCTTCCAACCAACCAGACAAAAGTAAATTAAGCAAGTTACGTGGTCGCATAAATCATTCAAATGATTAACCATCCCCACGAAATCTATAAACACATACGTGATAACATGCCCACGAACCCATAAAGTGAAATATCATCAATCGAAAGGAAAGGAAGGGATGGTAGAGAGGAAAGGAAAAGAAATATCAGGAATGAAACACGTTATTTTACTGACTAGAAATTCTTAAAGCATGCCAAGGACGGAGCGAGTCTTACATTGGTTTGTAACTGATTCCAGAGTCTCACTGCATGGACAGTGAAGGACGACGTAAAAAAAGAGGAGCGGTGAACTGGAAAGGCCAATTGACAATCTCTGTTTGAGCGTAGCGCTAATTCATGATTGGAAAGACGCTGAAAATTTTCGGCGAGAAAAGAGGGGGCGGCGGGACAGTTAAGGATACTATACAATAGACAGTATGTGAATTTGGCGTCTATTTCTAACATTCAACCAGTTCAATGCCTTCTGGTATGAAGTTATATGATCGTACTTCCGTAGGTTGAAAATGAATCTTAGACACAAATTTTGAAGACGCTGTAATGTGTCCAGTTGTTCCTCTGTAATATCCAACTAACAAGTAATATTTATCGGAAAAAAGTTTTGTGAAATTAAATTGATACTGTTTCTCTACAATATAACATTGCATTTCCTGTTTTGTGCCCCAATCCGGGACAGTTACAACCTCTCGCCCACCCATTGTTTCGCCCCTGTGAAGAACAGCACTTGTGAGATTCATCTATTTTCATAAAGCTTATGACGGGAATGGCCGGCGAGGGGAATGACAAAAAAATCCAATGTAAAAGCTGGAAAATACATAGAAGTGCAGAGCTAAGTCTGTCGTCTTCGCAATATTCATGTACGGCGCGAAGACTTGGATTCCGAGAGAAGTAGAACAGATGCATTTGAAATTCCATGGACAGCAAAGCAAATTAACACCTCCATTTTCAAAGAACTGAGAATCACCGACAAATTGTTGATAATATGTCTTCAACGAGTCTTCCGATTCTTTGGGTGCATTACTCATGGTCAAGGCTGTCTACTTGAGACAGGGAGGAGAGGTTTTGTGGTTGCTGAAGGCGTGGAAGGATGACACACAATTGGAATAATTCCAATGCATTGGACTGACCAAGTGAGAGATGCAACTGTACTACCCTTAACAACTGCCCTTCGAGTCGCGGAATGTAAGGATGGACAGAGAAGAGTTGTCAGAGGAGTCATGATGCTCAGTCAGAGGAGTCATGATGCTCAGTCAGAGGAGTCATGATGCTCAGTCAGAGGAGTCATGATGCTCAGTAGGAATATGATGATGTCAGTTAATATGAGGAATAATAGCAGGGGATCTAAATTAGACCCTTGTGGTATACCGTATTTAGGAATAATGATAAACAAGCTTCTAAAATGGGACTCACACATTGATAATTTGAATAAGGAAATTAGTTAATTTATTAACAATAGCTAGTAATATACTGCCTAAAAGGAATCAGAATAACATAGCCAATTTATATCTCAAATCCATTCTCTGGCACTACCATCGAGAGGAAGGGAAGATGCAGACTCTGCAGAGACACATGACACGCATGCCAACTGATCAAATGTTCACCATCCCTAGGGTTAAAACATATTTCGCCCAAAGGCAATATGCCTATTTAACTCACATGATATACAATTGGGTGCCGAATTCAATAAAGGCAAAGGGAATAAAACAGTTTAGGCAGTCGATCGGAGCGTGGTTGTTATTGCGACAGGAGTTTGAGTACTTGGGCTTGCAAGAGGAACGACTTGTGGAAAAGGTTTATGTGAGCTCTTGAGTGTGGTGTGGTGTTTTTTATTGTTATATTTTTATTATTATGTGCGGTACATTGTGGGGTGAATGTTTTTGGTCTGTCCGGAGTGATGAAGTGTGAGGAATTTGATTTCGCGTGATGTATACATGTGTAATTGAGTGTCACTGTTTGTCAGGTTGATGAGAATGTGCAACGGGGTTTTATATAATAAAAAATCGGAAAGAAGTATCGATTTACTTTTTCGTGATATATGTCCTGAGTGAGATACAGGCAAAAGTCTAGTTTACTGGGAACACGACAAACGAAAGGCAACAAACCCAGATCCATTAAAATTGTGTACTAATTAAATGACTTGTTGTTTTTTTTCACAAATGATGTATATTTCTTTCATGTGTAAAATAAATAATAAAATAAAAATTGTCTACAATAGTATTTGCTTTGAAAAATCGAGGTATGGATTGATTGGGTGGGAAGAAGCGTTTAAAACCATAATCAATTGAATTGAGAGTGTTCTGCAACACCTTTATAACTCGTGTTATAATAAATGTGTTGCAGAAATCTCTTTTGAACTCGTTCAACCATCAGGGAATTGTGGATTCCTCTCGGGTTTCAAACAATCGAGCCACTCTCTAATATACTGCGAACCAATAAAGAAATCTTGTAACAGCACCACCATCAAATTCCCTAGAGACTCTCTAATATACTGCGAACCAATAAAGAAATCTCGTAACAGCACCACCATCAAATTCCCTAAAGACTCTCTAATATACTGCGAACCAATAAAGAAATCTCGTAACAGCGCCACCATCAAATTCCCAAGAGACTTTGATCACAAATCCTATAACTTGACTGGCAGATTAATCGATAGCATCTTGTTATCAAAGAAATATCGTAATTCAGTTTAATAAAATTTACCTTTTGGTCCCGGCGAAGTTCCGTCCCCTGGAGCTAAGACATACATCTACGTAACAGACTGTCGGGCGTTCGTGTAGCTCTCGGAATGCTCCGTCTTCCCTCTCCCACGATGCGTCCCTGCAAAAAATATGGTAGTGACTCGAACCCGCTTATTCAAATTAGAATATAAATATAACTTGACACAAAAATTATAAAGATTTACATGTTATCACATACAAAAAAAATAAAAAAAAATAGTACGCACATGCATACCATATATAAAACACAAAAATGAGACAGGTCAAGGTTCAGGTAATCAAAAGCCCTAACATACAAAAAAAAAAAGATAATCGAAGAAAATAAAAATAAAACTATACATGTAATTGTAGTGAGGTGCATGGCCACGCGGTATCGCACTGGACTTCCGTGCGGAAGATCGTCGGTTCGAACCCCGCGCTGTGGTACTCCCCTCGAACGACACAGGCATTATTTCCGCCTAGTGTTCGAGGATAACGTAATATAAACAAAACATTAAGGACAATACTTTGCCTCTGGAGTTGAGTAACCCTGCATCAACATGTATGAAGGTTTTAATTCTGCAAAGCAACTTGCATCAGGTTCTACTAATGAGGCCGTGTGTTTTCTATATCTCAATATTTATCCATAAAATACCCACAAAATTCTCAAAAAATCCAATATTTGTTTTACTATATGTACGCATTATTGCACTAAAAACAAATCTGAGTTCTTTACCTCTATAAAATAAGTCTTGGACAATAACGTAAGTCTGCTTGGTGAAGTTTGGTAATATTTTGTGGTATACATACATAACATATATTGAACTTAAATACACATATAATTATTAAATAATTTTAAAACAATGACTGTAATTTATTATTACTACTGCTTTTTGTATCTTCATGTTAGTTTAAGATAAAGTTTTGTATTATTTGTCAATAATTTTAAGAACTGTATAACCTGTCACATGTTTATTTGAATATAAAGACACTGTTGTGTCGTGAATTAAATAAATAAATAAGTATAAGGATACCTATGACTTCGGTCATATCTTTTCTATAAAAGATTTTTTTTTAAATTATGAATCCACTCCAATTTGCAAAAAAATATTTTCGTTATAATCTAATAATTCTACAAAAGAAATAAATAAATGCTTCCAGTCTTTTTTTTTTACCATTGTCCGGTAAATTGTAATACTCACTGATCTGGTATGTAGAACCCGTATTGGTAGAGAGTCTCCAAGAATATCGATTGGTTGTTACAAAGGGGACACCTGACAAAATGGCGACCTGCAGAAAGAGCCAATTTCTGAAAGAACAATAAAACAATAGTTGACGAACAATCAATAAGAAAACATCCGGAAGGAAAGTACAGAAAACGTTTGTTGATTCAAAATTCAGGAGACCAAATTTTATAAACCAATTTGAATTTGCGCAGCATTTTTCCCAATGGCTGGGAATATCATGAGCATTTTTTTCTTACTATGAGGGTCATCTAGAAAGTAAGGTTACAAGGGCTCCTGAGGCCGGGGGAATTTTTTTTATTTCGAAGTTGGCGCACCTGGCGTGTAAGGGGATCCTAGCGGTCAGTTTGTTTGGTCCCGCGTGTTTGTCGGCCATTTTGTTCAGTCATAGTAAATTCTTCTGATGGAGGTAGTCGCGCGCTTCCGCCACCTCCCATCCGTGCGAGATCCGCGCGGTCATCCGTTTTTTGACTTTGCAGAACAAAACCACCGCGAATATCCATCGGAAGCTCGTGGAAGTTTATGGTAGTGATGTGATGAGTCGACAACATGGCACGAAGTGGGTTAAGTTGTTCAGAGAAGGCCGTACTGACACTCACGACGAGGCAAGGCAGTGATTTCTGATGAACTTGTGCAAAAAATTGAATGAGAAATGACCACCGTGTGACAACGATTGACGACCTTCACAAAGAATTTCTTGACATTTCTCGAAGTCTCCTCGGTGATATTGTGTCGGAAAAAACTTGGTTACAAGAAATTGTGTGCGAAATGGGTGCCCAGAATGCTCACACCGGAGCACCGTCAAAATTGCGTGACCGCCGCGCGTGAATTTTTGGATCGTTTTGCACAGGAGAGATAAACTTTTCTGAACTCTATCGTGACGGGGGATGAGACATGGGTGTGTCACTACACCCCAAAAATTTTCCAACGATCGGGAGGTCGAGGAAGCTGTGAAGAAGTGGCTGAAAGAGCTGGCGGCGGAGGTCTATGACACTGGCATACAAAAGCTGGTGCCCCGACTACAGGATTGTCTGGATCTAAACGGCGATTACGTTTTTTCGATCTTACATAACTGTTGTAACCTTACTTTCTGGATGGCCCTCGTATAAAAAAATGTAATTCTAAGTTTTGTCGACATCTTCTTGTCCCTTGCTTCATTCCATTCATTTGAGGTCGGCTGTTTGGTCTTTTTTCCTATATCGTGTCATGTACTTGATTGAGAATACAAAAATCTAATTAATTCGTTTTCGTCAAAATAATGTTTATAGTTGCCAAACTATTAAATATGAAGTTTGAGTGTTATTTTAATAATTTATATTAAAATAATACTCAAACCTCATATTTATATTAAAATAACACTCAAACCTCAAATTTATATTAAAACAACACTCAAACCTCATATTTATATTAAAATAACATTCAAACCTCATATTTATATTAAAATAACACTGAAACCTCATATTTATATTAAAATAACACTCAAACCTCAAATTTATATTAAAATAACACGCAAACGTCATATTTATATTAAAATACCACTCAAACCTCATATTTATATTAAAATAACACTCAAACCACATATGTATATTAAAATAACATTGAAACCTCATATTTATATTAAAATAACACTCAAGCCTCATATTTATATTAAAATAACATGTTAACCTCATATTTATATTAAAATAACACTCAAACCTCATATTTATATTAAAATAACACTCAACACTCATATTTATATTAAAATAACATTGAAACCTCATATTTATATTGAAATAACACTCAAACCTCATACTTGTATTAAAATAACACTCAAACCTCATATTTATATTAAAATAATACTCAAACCTTATATTTATATCAAAATAACACTCAAACCTCATATTCAACCTATCTCAGAATTATCATCAGTTGATTAGGTAGTTTATATTATAAAACTGTTAATTAACTTTCTTAACAGAAAGTGTTACCATTGTCTATGTGACATGGATAATGGAAATCACAACTGTGTCGATCAAACATTATATAATGATAGAGTACACTTACGGCAACACATATTCTGTGGAACCATCTGTCTTTTTTACAGCAGGGCGGCCATAAAGTATCAGTGGTCGGGAAAGGGTTGACAACATCGTAACATATACTACATATGTGTGTACTAGTTGTTTTCAGTTTTTGTACAGTTGGTAGCAGTGTTAGATCTGAAAAAGGAAAATGATAGAATGAAGTATTAAAATGTAGAAGAAGCTATTATGAAACAGATTGTATAAGATGACAAAGAAGATTGAATATACGTGAAGACAAAAAAAGAGGTCGGGTACATTGAAATACAAAAAAAATAAGCATGGAAGTAATAATGAAGAAGATTTTACAAGAATATTGAACATACGAGTGGACATTAAAGATGATTCTATTGAGCACAAAAAGACAAAAAAAAGTTAAGAACAGTAGAAGACATGAAGAAGACAGCAAATATGATTGAGTCTGCAAAAATACAACAAAGATTGAATACACAAAATAATAATAGAAGATTGAGTACACAAGAAGAGGCAATGAAGAAGATTGAATACACAAGACACTAAAGAAGATCGAGAACAAAAGAAGACATCTAAGAAGATTGAGTACATAAGAAGAAGCAACAAAGAAGATTGAATAAATAAAACAATAAAGAAGATTGAGTACATAATAAAAGGCAGTGAAGACGATTGAATACACAAGACAATAAAGATGATAGAGTACACAAGAAAACAACAAAGAAGATTGAATATATAAAAAGCAATGAAGAAGATTGAATACACAAGACAATAAAGAAGATTGAGTACAAAAGAAGGCAACTAAAAAGATTGAGTATGTAAGAAACAACGAAGAAGATATATACAAAACAATAAAGATGATTGAGTACACAAGACAATAAAGAAGATTGAGTTCACAAGAAAACAAAGAAGATTGAATATATAAGAAGAGGATTGAATACAAAAGACAATAAAGAAAATTGAGTACACAAGATGAGGCAACGAAGAAGATTGAATACACAATACAATAAAGAAGATTGAGTACACATGAAGACAACAAACAAGATTGAGAACATGAGAAGAACCAATGAAGAATATTGAATACACAAAACAATAAAGAAGATTGAGTAAACAAGAAGAGGAAATAAAGAAGATCGGATACACAAGGCAATAAAGAAGATTGAGTACACAAGAGGCAATGAAGAAGATTGAATACACAAAACACAAAAGAAGACTGAGTACACATGAACAGGTAATGAAGATTGAGGACACAATGAAGAAGATTGAACATACAAGTCAAATAAAAGATCGAGTACACAAGAAGTAATGAAGAAGATTGAATACACACGACAATGAAGAATATTGAGTCCACAAGAAGAGACAATGAAGAAGATTGAATACACAAGACAATGAAGAATATTGAATACACAAGAAGAG
Source organism: Odontocerum albicorne (assembly GCA_949825065.1). Taxonomy (NCBI): domain Eukaryota; kingdom Metazoa; phylum Arthropoda; class Insecta; order Trichoptera; family Odontoceridae; genus Odontocerum; species Odontocerum albicorne. Next base: position 10,023,143 of record OX463868.1, read on the forward strand.
ACAATGGAGATAATCGAATACACAAGACAATAAAGAAGGTTAAGTACACAAGAAGAGGCAATGAAGAAAATTGAATACACACGACATTGAAGAAGATTGAATACACAAGACAATAAAGAAGATTGAGTACACAAGAAGACAACAAAAAAGGAAGAAACAAGAAAAAAGGAAGAAGAAACAACAAAAAAGATCGAATAAACAAAACAATAAAGAAGATTGAGTACACAAGAAGAGGCATTGAAGAAAATTCAATACACTAGACAATAAACCAGATTGAGTATATAAGTGGCAAAGAAGAATGGGTAAACAAGAAAACTGAGTACATAAGAAGAAGCAACAAAAATTAAATACACAAGACAATGAAGAAGAGCACATAAGAAGATTGATTACACAAGATTGAATACATAAGAAGATTGATTACACAAGATTGTGTACATAAGAAGATTGATTACACAAGACAACGAAGAAGATTGAATACAAGATAAGATGAAATCAGAAGAAACCAATCAGAGGATAGATAACTAAAAACATTATTTGGAAAAATACACTTTAAAGACTTACATCTGCCAGTAGCGATATCCATTAACTGTTCAGCGCTACTTCCACGGACCAATATATCTCTTTTGCAGACTTGGTCATACACCGACAGCTCCAGGACTTTGGAAGCTGTCCTGACGTAAGAGTCTGCCACCACATCTTTTACAGGAATTCTGGTATACCCATGACTGTTCTCGTCTCTCGCTGATATTAAACTGTACGGAATCTTCTGCATTGGACGATGCAGGACACAGTACGATCTGAAAGAATTTCAAACACTGACATAACAAAAGTAATCCTTGGTGCACTTTTTAAAATACCGACATAGGAAGCGATGGTTTGTCTGGAAAGTAATGTAAAATTTTACATTGTGATAGTTCAGTTCAGTTGCTTCCCACCACCAAACATTTTGGGGGACAAAATAAGTATCTATCCAGTGCCATCTACAGTTGAAGATCAAAATCTTTTTTTTTTTTTTTTATGAGCATAACATCACATAGTGACGAAGAACTGTTCAGTGGGACTCCTTCGGTGGCAACACACCAGAGTGTGAAAAGAATAGTCACTACGTCAAACTTAAGGTCCGGAATCACGGGAGATGGAAACAGACGAGACTTACTGGAAGCGCTCCGTGAACATGTTGAGGGCCCCGTTCCTCCGGCCGCAAGGGAGATGAAAGACTTTGTTACAGTCTGGGTGGTCGCAGTATAGGGTAGCATTGAACCTGCCGCAGTAGTAACAGCGCTGCAAAAACAATATAATGTACACATATATCATCACACCGTGTCCCTTGTGGGGTAAGCAGAGAGATAAGATCTCCAAACTTTTCTATCTAAGAACATTCATATATCTATATACAGGGTGTAGCAGGGGGGTGGATTATCGGAAGCAGGGTGATGGGGGACCTCAATACCTATCGATTTAACCTCCATGTATGTTCCGCAATATTCAGTGTTTCTCAAGTAATTTGGATTTTTGTGAAATTTGAGTAAAAACCCAATTTTAGACTAAACTTCGTAAGTGTAACTAAATTATTAGCTCTGCGATCGTGATTTTTTTATATAACATACATGAACATACATGGGGGTTAAATCGATAGATATTGAGGTACCCCATTACCCTGCTTCTGATGATCCACCCCCCCCTGTTACACCCTGTATATATGGTGTCCCAATAAGAGAGCCGGATTTAAATTTCGCATGTTGACAGCTCTAAAAAAACCCATATGTGCCATCTGTCAATCTTGTGATTAGTAAATACGAAATGCTACACGAAAGAACAAAGTGTTATCATTGTTAAAATTCATTATAAATTTCCAGGTCGTGTAATCTCAAGAAATACGGATCAGAATCTGCCAGCAAGATCTTTAGAGCGGAGATTCAACGTGTTACTGTCACAATCGACCTACAATTACGCAACAATGTTATTTTAAATTTCATCAAAACAGCGATAGTTTGTCAGCAGAGCCGTGGTGTGCATTTGTCTGACATTTTGTTCCATATTAAATCATAACATTTTTACTTTACAACGAACTAAAAAAATCATCGCTTCATAAAAAACTAAACTAAATTCGGCGCTCTTATTGGAACAGCCTATATAATATTATAAATACTTTACCTTCTTTCAAAATCTGATCCGCTTGATCCAATTACATTTTCAGCCTACCTTTTCTATGCACAAATTACACCTCTGACTTATACACTCGCTATACGTGTCATTAACCCTTCCCTTACGGTGCTAAAATTGAAACGTGCGCTCCGGTGTTGGGTAGTGAGTACGCGATAAAAAATTAGCGATTTTAAATCGGAAAAATAAGAACATTCATAGATAATCCCCTTAATTAATTATAATTGAAGTTAAAAATCATAATAATTGAGATTTATTTGCTGAAAACATTAAAAAACCATCTGGCAACGCTCACGGAACGGGCGTAGATCTAATCTATTTGCAAGCCCAGAAGCTACTGCGGCGCGGAGCGGTAGTGGCTTACTCCTGGCGTGGCTTACGCTTGCGACGATTGAGATAATTGAGCTCCTCGCAATTCAGTGGAGTATGCAAGAGTGAGATGCGAATATAGTGTCGCGCTTCCCGCATAATCTTCACCTATCGTCAAGACACAAGGTCGAGGCACTCACAGCGTTTAAATGCGAATTTGTTTCCGATCTTCACAAAATACCCAAGATGTAGTCGATAAATTCTGATTATTATTAATATTATTTTTTAAATCAATGCGTAAATATATTATGGAGGAATACCTAAAATCTTAACCTTGTATTTATTATATTTATAGAGATATTGATGGTTATTAGAAGCAACGTGTAGAAGATACCCAACACAGGGAAGGAAAGGTTAAATAACTAAAACGCTCGCACTGACAACCCTGTATTAGAGATACATGTCGACTGTCATGCCAAGCTTTTAGGTAAATCTCTGTAAACTGTAATATTATAGTATTTATTCATCATCTCAATAGATGTCTCTATATGTTCCATATTTTAGATTATTCAAATTAGTACTAGACATTGGCTAGAAACAGGCTAACATAAAATTGAGCGATTTAACTAGCTAATTTTGTATGGCCGGCCCCACAGGCACGGCAACAGAGAGCGAGTAAACTCGCTTAAGGCACCTAACCGGTTAAAGAGACCTTAAGTGAAAATTTGACTGGAATACTTTCCAGCGGGATTTGAACCCGGATTGTGAGACAGGCGTCTTAACAACTAAGCCATGGAGGTTGTCTTCATCTTCACTCTCCGGTAACAGTACCATGTCATCAGCATACAGCAATCACCTTACGATCACATTCGACATTTTTATGACACACATTGACATCTGTAGTTCATGAAAGAAACTACAGTGAAACCTCGTTTTAACGTGCCTGGAATTCACGTTTTCCCACTATTTGCGTTAAATTTTTACAATCCTGATTTATTTTACTACATTTAGTACTCGCTTTTACGTTTTTATTTCCTGCAATTTACGTTTGAAATATTTAAAATGCAAATCAATTTATAAACATATTTAATTAAATGCACGATGATTTAAAATATTTTAAATGTATATTAGGAAGCAGAAATATGTTGTTTCCATTTATAGACACGTGTGCACCTGCACCTGCAGCGTTCATGGTCAAGGTTACAAGAGTCGTGTAATACGATACAATTGGTGGGGAATTTAGCGAATCAGAGGCAGGCAGACTGTATAGGCAGGTCAATCTTGATTGTGTTTTAAACGTGCCGGTCGTGGACATACAATTTCAATTGTCGTGTATTTCGTGTGTCAATTTATTTTAGTACATTTAGTACCCGCTTTTACGTTTTTATTTCCCGCAATTTACGTTTGAAATATTTAAAATGCAAATCAATTTATAAACATATTTAATTAAATGCACGATGATTTAAAATATTTTAAATGTATATTAGGAAGCAGAAATATGTTGTTTCCATTTATAGACACGTGTGCGCCTGCACCTGCAGCGTTCATGGTCAAGGTTACAAGAGTCGTGTAATACGATACAATTGGTGGGGAATTTAGCGAATCAGAGGCAGGCAGACTGTATAGGCAGGTCAATCTTGATTGTGTTTTAAACGTGCCGGTCGTGGACATACAATTTCAATTGTCGTGTATTTCGTGTGTCAATTTATTTTAGTACATTTAGTACCCGCTTTTACGTTTTTATTTCCCGCAATTTATGTTAGAAATATTTAAAATGCAAATCAATTTATAAACATATTTAATTAAATGCGCGACGATTTAAAATATTTTAAATGAATATTAGGAAGCAGAAATATAGACACGTGTGCACCTGCAGCTGCAGCGCTCATGGTCAAGGTTACACGAGTCGTGTAATACGATGCAATTGGTGGGGAATTTAGCGAATCAGAGGCAGGCAGACTGTATAGGCAGGTCAATCTTGCTTGTGTTTTCAACGTGTCGGTCGTGGATATACAATTTCAATTTGTCGTGTATTTCGTGTGTCAATTTACATTTCTTTTAATTTTTCGTTGAATCCCTTCAAATAACGTCTCAGCAAAACAGTATCGATTCAAGAGAAAAGGAAAATTCTCGAAAAAGTTAATAAACACGTTGGTTCACGTGTTTCGCTCACTGTAGAAAAGTTCACCAGTAATATAAAATAATTAAATCCATACCCTGGACTTGGACCTCTTCAGCCCCTTTATTATGTCTTCGTACAGGAACCCGAGTACTCCTTCGTCATCACTTCCGTTCTGAATCAAATTCACCGACAGCAACTGTAACAGGAAAAATAAAAAATTCCATAACAATATGTGGAGACTTGATCGAATGCTGGGATAGAAAGGAGAGCAGATCAGTTATTTCTGCCTACTCTAATAAGAACAAGTAGTGTCAGTTTGATTTTCATCTCTGGATTTTTATAGTTCAGTTTATTTATTTATTTAACACTTTTATTGCAAATACAATCTGGCGGGTTTATTGCCAGGTGGCAATCTCTTCCGACCAACCAGACAAAAGTAAAAGAAGCAAGTTACGCGGTCGCATAAATCATTCAAATGACTATCCCTCCACACGGAATTTATAAACACATACGTGAGCATAAACCCACGAACCCCACAAAGACGGAAAATCACCTGAACAACGTTTTTCATATAAAGTGAGATATCATCTATCAAAAGGAAAAGAAGGGATTGTGGAGAGGAAAGGAAAAGAAAAATCAGGAATGAAACACGTTATTTTACTGACTAGAAATTAAGAGTTTTTTCAGTCGCTTCTTAACCCTTTAAGTGCCGGAAGTTATTAGTATGGCCGTGCCCAGCAGGCCGGGATTTTTTCAACAAAAATAAAACCTAAAAAAATTATATTTTTTGTATACAGATATAAAGGATATTATGAAAACTTACTAAATATATACACCGTGGGGCGTTTGACCTGCCGTTTACTCAGAAAAAAACAGTTTAAATATTCACAAAATGTCAGGGTTGTCACAACTTGACACAGAAAAAACGTTTACTTATAAATATAGTGGAATATAATATACTTTGTAAACTAAAATCAACAAATTATCTGTATGATGTATAATAAAGCGCAAAAGGTAAATAAACTATAAAATAAAACCTAAAAAAGTCTTTATAAACGTCGTATTATGCCGCAAAACTACCGCCAATTACCAAAGAATACATGAAAACACACTTTGTAAATAAATACTTTGAAAAATTAACAAAAATAACGCACAAAAGTTAAAAATCAACCACTGAACAAACCTACAAACGAAGTCATTATAAATTATCGCAATTACGTCGCAAAAAACTGTAGTCGGTAACACTGTATCAGAGACACGTATTGACTGTCAGTGAAAGCTTTTAGAAAGATGACTGTAACTTTGATAATATCGGTAACTTGTAATATTTAAGTATTTCTTGGCCATCCCAATAGATGTCACTATGTGTTATAATTTATAAATTATTACAATTGGATTTGATATTGGCTTGCGACAAGCTCAAAGGAGAGCATGTTCATTTTGTATGGCCGGCCTGGCGAGCACTGAATCGGAGAGCGCGTCAACACGCTCGTGGCAGTGAACCGGTTAAAGTGTGCCAAGGACGGAGCGAGTCTTATATTGGTTTGTAACTGATTCCAGAGTCTCACTGCATGGACAGTAAAGGACGACGTAAAAAAAGAGGAGCGGTGAACTGGAAAGACCAATAGACAATCTCTGTTTGAGCGTAGTGCTAATCCATGATTGGAAAGACGCTGAAAATTTTCGGCAAGATAAGAGGGGGCAAGATAAGGCAATGGACAGTTAAGGATATTATACAATAGACAGTTTGCCTGATTTGTAAATTCCTTGACACCAGTCTGTTTCCAACGCAGCTGCTAGATTGATAAACCGATAGTCGTAAATGTTGTCCAAAGTAATGGTGATAGAAAAATGTGGAAGGAAAAGTAAATACGACATATGAGTGAAAAATTAAGGATTATATTGTATAACAGCTTGTAGCGATAGGATATTTGATAGTAATATATAAACTGACTTACCAAACAGAAGTGATGGCAACGGATTCTCTGCAGGGAGTAGAACACACCAAAGAGGACTTCTACATCGTCGCACTCCTTGCAGAAGGAACATCCCTTGTTGGAGTTCTTCCTTATGACGGCACTTTCTTCCTTTGTACGAGGCATCTGTAAGAAAATATTATTTACACCAACTATTAACAACGATGGCCGCATCATATTACCATTACAGCGAAACCTTTATCTACCATTTTTGAAGGGATTTGTTGAACTTAACCTCTAAAGGAGTATGGCCGTACGGCGAGTGAATTTTTACCTAAAGAGAGTATGGATGTACACGGTACATCCAATGTTTTTATTCCCGAATACATGAATTTATCCATAAAACGGACACGGCTCAAATGTTTTTATCTATTCAATTATTTTGTATATGGCGGCCACAATTACGTTATTTATATTACTTTTATATAATCAACTTTTTATTTTGCTTACAAAATCTCACTCGTTTCGAGGTTAACAAGTGTATTCCAAACTTTATACCGCCCCTTTTCAAAACATATTCTTACGTACAGTACTCGGCGGTAAGTAATACCCATCGGGCTTAAGAAAGAGACTGTCGGCCATAATCGGCTAACTTCAACTTTATAGAGCGTCGTCTCTGTCATTCATACCGCACCCTAGAACGCTTGACAACAACTGACAAATTGCGACGGAACACGTGTATGAATGATAGAGATGACGCTCTACAAAGTCGAAGTTAGCTGATTATGGTCGACAGTCTCTTTCTTAAGGTCGATGTGTATTACTTACCATCGGGTACTGTACTCTTTGGTCATAATCATATATTGTTACCCAATGTATTCTTTGCAATTTGTTTAGTAAAAGTGTTTATTCCACTTAATATAACGATATGACCCTATGTACCGGACGGGCACAAAGACTGTAGATAGGCACGTTGGTTGCCGCGTAGCGCTCAGAGAATCGAGGTAACGAATTCCGTAGCGAAGATCCAGTAGAAGAAGAAGAAGGTAGCAGGGAGAGATTCCTCTCAGGCAGTCGATGTAGGGTAGCGGGTCTCAAAGTAAAACGCGGTATAGTCGGTAGTACTGAGAATATATTTCCAAAATCAGGGGGCCCTCTATATTAATGGTCAGTCGGCCGTCACAAGCGCCCATTGCCCGCGAAATACAACAACTTTCGGGGTTTTGGGCCCTGCTTACGCCGACTGGCCCCCGACCTACTCCGATCGCACCGCCCCGCAAGTCACAGTATATAGTATATTATCATACCACATACATACACACAAGGGTAACACCACACGTCCGATACACCTTACATGTTTCAAGGTTTTCACCCCATCATCAGGGGAGCAAGAACAAAGCTCGTTCTGATGTCTTCATTCTACCTTGTTTGGTTAATGAAGACATCAGAAGCGGTGAGATCTTGGGAATGATTGGTGAAGTCTCCTGCCTCCCTCCACCCACCGTCCCCAACCAGATTTTTTACCGATAGAAGCATGTATATCGGTACCAATTGAAACATAATTCAGTTTAAATATAATAGGTATAGATCAAATATCTTATCATATACAAGGCTGGTCCCAGAAGTACCCGACCTGACGTATAGATGGCGGTTGTTGCTTTAAAAAATGACTATGGTAGAAAGTACTAAACTTATAAAGCTTAAGTTTCAAGTTTTAAGACGCTACGTTTAGTATTTGTTTGGCAGCCATCAATAGTGAACGCTCTCAGTGAATTTGTAAACATGGAAAAATTGGTCATCGTTATGTGATACAATACTTTCATTTGAAAGGTCTAAGTCCAACCAATATCAAAGCCGAGCTAGATTCTACTCTGGGGGAGTCTGCTCCTTCGTTTACAACAGTAGAATATTGGGTGGCAGAGTTTAAACGAGGCCGTACGAGCTGCCAAGACGAACATCGCAGTGGTCGACCAAATGAGGTGACCACGCCAGAAATGGTAAAGAAAATCCACAAAATGGTATTGGATGACCGTCGATTGAAAGTGCGCGAGCTAGCAGACATGGTAGGCATTTCAAAAAGTGCTGTACATCACATATTGACTGAAAATTTGGACATGAGAAAGCTGTGCGCAAGATGGGTGCCGCGTTTGCACACAATGGAACAAAAACAGTGTCATGAGGATGTTTCAATTGAGTGTTTGGCGATGTTTCACAGCAATAAAGCCGAGTTTTTGCGTCGATTCATAACCATGGATGAAACATGGGTCCATCACTTCATACCTGAGACGAAGGAACAGTCAAAACAATGGACTGAAAGGGGAGATTCGGCTCCAAAATTGTGAAGACAGTTCCATCTGCAGGCAAGGTCATGGCGTCAGTTTTTTGGGATGCGTGTCGGATAATTTTCATTGATTATCTTCAAAAAGGAAAAACAATCAACAGCGAGTATTATGCGAACTTATTGCAGCGTTTGAGTGATGAAATCAAGAAAAAAACGGCCGCATTTGGCGAAAAAGAAAGTGTTGTTTCATCAAGACAATGCACCAGTTCACACATCCGTTATCGCGGTGTCCAAAATCAATGAATTAAAGTTCGAATTGCTACCTCACGCACCCTATTCGCCAGATTTAGCCCCCTCGGATTATTTTCTTTTTCCAAACTTGAAAAAATGGCTCGGTGGTAAAAGATTTGCCAACAATGAAGAGGTGGAATCTGCGGTTGATGGCTATTTTGAGGCGCTCGACGGTTCTCACTATAAACAGGGTATCGAAGCTATTGAACATCGCTGGGAAAAGTGTGTCGAGCTGAAAGGAGACTATGTTGAGAAATAAAAATATTTTTTCTTAAATTTTTAAATCTGGATCCATGTCGGCGGCTCTTGTTATGTATCTGCAGTGCTCCACTATGCAAACATTTTGATCGTCAGTCATTGTGTAACCTTTCGTTTGTCCAAATTTTCCGTTTGCCCGAATTCCAGTGAGGTTCTCGATGAGCCTAGTAGACGTAAAACAATCATTGCGAAGAATTTCAGTCACTTTTTGAACATTTTCTTCAACTTGAATTGTCAATGATGGTCCAGGCCGTGGATCATCATCTTCAATGCTCTCTCTACCATTACGAAATCTTGCATAACACTTAACCCTTTAAGTGTCGCAAGGTATTAGTATGGCTGATCCCGGAGGGCCGTGAATTTTTTAGCAAAAATAAAAACTAATAGAATTATCTTTATTGTATATATATTCAAAGGATATTACGAAGACTTGTAAGACCAAATATGGTTTGTACAATATGTGTCGTTTGTTCCGCCGTTCACTCAGGAAAACACAATGTAAGGGTTGTCACAGCTTATCACAGTAAATACGGAAACATACATTCATCAAATATTTGATAGAATTAAAAGTACATGTAACATGAAAATTTTTATTATTTTACTAGTAATAACGCACGGAAAGTAAATAATGTAACTATAAAATCATTTCAAATTTCAATGGACAACCCTATATTAGAGACACGTGTCGACTGTCATGCCAAGCTTTTAGGTAAATCTCTGTAAACTGTAATATTATAGTATTTATTCATCATCTCAATAGATGTCTCTATATGTTCCATATTTTATATTATTCGAATTAGTACTAGAATTGGCTAGAAACAGGCATAAAGTTGAACGATTTAACTCGCTAATTTTGTATGGCCGACCCCACGGGCACGGCAACAGAGAGCGAGTAAACTCGCTTAAGGCACCTAACCGATTAAAAACATTCTTACTCATTGCTTCACTACCATAAACAGTTTTAATCAATTCAAAAGTTGCTGTGGCACTTTTAACCAATTTGCAATAAAATTTAATGTTGGTACGTTGCTCCATTGTTTCTTTTCTGACCTAGACTCAGAAGGTACTGTTAATTGTTACGTCATTACGAATGAACCAGCTATGCCAGCGCTTTGAATTTTTTACGAAAGTTAGTCGAAATGTATCGCTAGTCAACTCATTTATTCATCTACAGATGGTGCTGGTGGTTACACGAAAATAAAATCAGTCCTTTTCCCATTGGATTCCCAGCATATGCCCACAAACCACACAAAGATGGACAATCACCCGAACATTATTTTTCATATAAAGTCAGATATCATCAATCAAAAGAAAAGGAAGGGATGGTGGAGAGGAAAGGAAAAGAAAAATCAGGAATGAAACACGTTATTTTACTGACTAGAAATTAAGAGTTTTTTCAGTCGCTTCTTAAAGCATGCCAAGGACGGAGCGAGTCTTATATTGGTTTGTAACTGATTCCAGAGTCTCACTGCATGGACAGTAAAGGACGATGTAAAGAAAGAGGAGCGGTGAACTGGAAAGGCCAATAAACAATCTCTGTTTGAGCGTAGCGCTAATCCATGATTGGAAAGATGCTGAAAATTTTCAATGAGATAAGAGGGGCAGCTGGACAGTTAAGGATATTATACAATAGACAGTATGTGAATTTGGCATCTATTTCTAACATTCAACCAGTTCAATGCAATATATATTATTTGAGTTTTTTTCAGTCGCTTCTTAACGTATGCCGAGGACGGAGCGAGTCTAACATTGGTTTGTTACTGATTCCAGAGTCTCACTGCATGAATAGTGAAGGACGACACGTAAAGAAAGAGGAGCGGTGAACAGGAAAGGCCAATAAACAATCTATGTTTGAGCGTAGCGCTAATCCATGATTGGAGACTCGAAAAAAAGTTGGCGAGATAAGAGGGGGCGGCGGGACAGTTAAGATTATTATACAATACAGTATGTGAATCTGTCCTCTCTGACTATACCAACAGGAAGCTGGTATAACAGTATGTATGTATGTATTTCGAACAACATCATGGTGGGTTCATTAGAATTAATCATATTGTTTAATGTAATTGAAAATAGCACTCTGAGATCGTATGGGCGTGTTGGACGAATGAATGAAAAAATATAAACAAAAGCAACTATATGTTGTAAACGTGGATGTGAGAAAAAAATATTGGATCAAATTAACATTTTGAAAGGAAATGTAAAAAGTTTGCGAAATCTTACACGAGTTGTATGAATATAGAAGAAGCGAAGTATGTGTGTAGCGATATAAAAGTCTTTCGCTCTCTCCTGTCTGTCTACCCTGACAAGGAGACGGCGTAATTGTGTGTATGTTCGTTTTTTCATTCAATAGCAACGGAACATTTTTGCCGTTAACTCTGTATTTCTTCTGAAATAAACGATTCGCTACTAAATAATCAAATCTGATTCTTAAATAAATACCTTTAAAATCCGCTGTCCGAGAATTAAAACACGTTTGCGTTAATTTTAACACATAAAATAAAAATTCACCTTTCACTACATAACACAAATCTTATCATGGCAAAGTTTGACATATAAATTGGCGGGATTGCTAACAGTGTTGCCAATACAAAGAAGAAAAAAATATTTGCCGTCTTGTCTCTTCTTGTTCTTTTTTGCAGTTTACACATCGAGAGTATACGCCACCGTTTGTTTATTTTAAAATAATTCATGCTTTTCGGGTGTCAGGAAAATTTTGCTAGTCATTTATATTTAACTCAACCGAAATTATTATCACCACATAATGAAGGTGCCTATCGCGTTTTTATTTTTATGTACACTCTTCTTCTTCTTGAATAATGGCCGTGAACTTCTATATATGAAGGAGTATACGCCAGTGTCAAGTGATGTTAACTTCATGGGATCTTGATAGTTCTATTCGCATGGGCGACATCGGCGCACTTGGTTGGTGCGTCCGGGGTTAATATTTTGATTATACTAAATTAACTCGGCCTGGAATTACTGTTATCTAATGATATACTATGGAGTTAAACTATTTTCCAACTAAACTACAAAGTTTACAGCTAAATTAATATTTACAGAAAGATGATGATAATTAAATATATGTAAGCGAGCGAATGAATTTCATTTAAATGACTATAGATATTTATATATTTTATAACAGATCAATTTTGTTTTGGTTAATAAAATTAATAATGCTATTGAGTATGGAAATTGTATTGAGACTCAACAAATAAGGAAGATTTGCGGGGAGTAATATTTGTGTTTGTAGAAAGATATAACATGGCCGCTTTCCAAGGCTGCCAGTTTTCAAATTGCATGTCAAGATTTTACAGTAATAAAAAATTACACCAAAACAGCATATTGTGATTTTACAGTAAGAAAAAAGGATAAAAAAACAGAATATTGGGATTTTATAGTAAAAAAAAAAAGGATATAAAAAACAGCGTATCGGAATTAATTAATACTTATAGTTCGGAAATTCTAGGATGAGTCTTGTGACAGCTCACAAATTTGCTCCAATACAACTTTATGTAATGTATTTACCTAAATAACTTGTTATTTATTAGAATTGAGGCTTATATTAAAGTTTCTACAATAACTAAAGTCACTGAACATCGTTACAAGGTTGTATTGGGGCAAATTTGTGAGATGTCACAGGACTCATCCTAGAATTTCCGAACTATAGTATTGGGTGTACAAATTAGTTCGGTCCTTTTTTTTGTGTTCAAAAATGCATTTATTTCTAAACAAAATGAATAAACAGATCAATTAAAGTATTGTCCATCGCTGGCTACTACTTTTTCCCATCTCTCAGGCAATTTTCGAATTCCATCTCGAAAAAATGACTCGTCTTTTGAGGCGATCCAAGTTTGGAGCCAATTTTCGGTTTCTACGAAAGAAGTGAACCGGTGACCTGCCAAATCGTAATGAAATCGCCAGGTTTCAGCATCTCATAGTAAACAACACCCCTTTGGTCCCATCACATACAGAGCATGATCTTCGAACCATGTATGTTCGGTTTTGGTGTTGATGTTGAGGTCGATGGCAACGATTGACCGGGCTTAGCGTAGTAGTTTTTCTTCTTGGGGTTGTCGTAGAATATCCAATTCTCATCTCCAGTTACAATCCGATACAAAAAACCTTTTCTTTGTTGCCTTTGAATCAGCTGCTCGCAAGTGAAAAATCGCCTTTCAACATCTCTCGGTTTCAATTCATAAGGCACCTAATTTCCTCGTTTTTGAATCATTCCCATGGCTCTCAATCGTACGGAAACGGCTTGTTGAGTCACTCCCAATGATTCTGCAAGCTCCTCTTGCGTTTGACTCTGATTTTCTTCGAGTAATGCCTCTAATTCTTTGTCTTCGATTTTTTTTGGCTGTCCAGAGCGAGGCTTGTCTTCGACGCTGAAATCTCCATCCTTGAAACGTCGAAACCATTCCCTACATGATTTATCAGTTGGAGCAGCGTCACCATAAACTTCGACAAGTATTCGATGGGCTTCAGCTGCACTTTTCTTCCAATTAAAGCAGAAAATTAAAACCTCCCGCAAATGCTGCTTGGTTAACACAAACTTCGACATTTTCAACACTGTACAAAACAAGGTTTTTGCATGAAACTCAAAGCGATATAAACTGAATATTATTGGCAGATGTCTAACCTCTCTGAAAAATCGTCAAAATCGGCTGCCACTATGAACCATTCATAACAGCCAGAGCCATCTTTTGGAAACGGACCGAACTAATTTGTACTCCCAATAAAAAATTATACCAAAATAGCATATCGGGATTTTATAGCCATCAAAAAAGGGTACCAAAACAGCATTTTGGTATTTTATAGTAAGAAAAAAAAAGATTAAAACAGCATGTCGAGATTTTATCGGATAAAAAGGAACATTTAAAACAGCATATCGGGATTTAATAAAAATAAAAAGAACAACGAAAACGGCATACCGGGATTTTATAATGATAAAAATGACACTAAAACAACATACAAGGATTTAATAGTTATAAAAAGAACACTTAAAACAGCATATTGGAATTTTAAAGTATTAAAAAGGACACTAAAATAGCATATCGGGATTTTCTTCTTCATCTTCTTTTAGGCCTGTTATGGTCCTGCATCATTGTTTCCCTCTTGTGACGTCGACTGCCAGCTGTCTTTCCATCTTTTGGGAGGTTGTCCGAGAGGTCTGTTCGCTTGGGGGATACTGTCCCTGGCCATTCTTACAGCTCTCGGTTCCGCCATTCTGGATACATTTTCGTTCCAGAACCTTCTACTCTGTCGTCCCCATCTGACAATATCTTCAACTTCGCACATCCTTCGGATTTCTGTGTTTCGTATTCTATAACGAAGGGTTTTGCCAGCAATATTCCTGAGTACCTTCATTTCACTGGTTCGAAGGAGATTTTTGGTTCTGACAGTGTCGGCTCTGGACTCTATACTGTATGTCATTATGGGGTGGACACAGGTCTTGTATGATATATCCTCACCTTGCTTTGGATGTTCATATACTTATTTTTCCAGATAGTGTTCTTTAAACATTCGGAAATAGCTGCGGCCTTTTGTGATTGTTCAAGCACTTCGCCATAGAGGTCATTATAGCGCATTATGCTAGCACCCCAGTATTTAAATTTTGTTACTTGTTCAATTGGTGTGTCATTGATCGCCACACTGCATCCAACTTGCTCTTTGGCTAGAGTCATGCATTTAGTCTTGCTGATGAAGATAGACATGTTGTATTTTTTGGAAGCAGTGTGGAATCGATATAGCATTTGTTGCAGGTCTTCCTCTGATTCAGCTATGATGGTGGTATCGTCAGCATAACATATGATATTGTCGCCCATCTTGTATCCCAGGTTAAGGTCGGCAACTTCTTCTATAATTTTATCCAGAACCAAGTTAAATAGAAATGGGCTTAAGCTATCTCCTTGTCTTACTCCGGTTGGTGTTGGAACGCCATTAGAGAGTTCTCCGTTTATGCGAATTCTTGTGGAGCTATTTAGGTTTGTGTCTCTAATGATTTTGACGATGGAGGGTGACATGTTCCTTTCGAACCAAATGCTTATTACATCTTCTAGTTAGATCCTATCAAAGGCCTTGGTCAGATCAATAAAAGCAAGGTAAGCAGTCTTGTTGTATTCCAAAGACTTTTCTTTAATTTGCCGCAGTATGTAGATCTGTTTCTTTGGAATCCTTGTTGTTCATCTCGAACATATTTTCAATTTGCTGTTCTAATTTTACTCTTAGAATGTTGGTGAAGAGCTTGAGAAATGCGCTTATAAGAGATATTCCTCTATAGTTATCACGATCAGATTTTTGTCCTTTTTTGAAGATGGGAATCGTTATATAAATCGCGATTTTATAGTAGTAAAAAGAACACTAAAACAGTATTTGTGCTTTTATATATAGTTATAAAAAGGACGTGTACAACTCATCGACATTTTTTAATAATAAAAAGGACATTAATATAGTATATGGTTTTGCGAACATGAAAAGAGTACATTAGGATTTTATGATTAAAGGCCAACTTAAAAATGTGATCATTTTAAAACGTTAAATTTATTATTTTAATGCTACATGTCAATATTCCATAACATTTTTATTTAAAAAAAATTATATAAAATATTTACAGCGCAAAATTAACTTCAAAACCTTTCTTTTTAAGTTTGTATTCTGAATCTCTCCATTTACGTAGCTTTAAAAGAACTTAAAATATAACAAGAATATCTTTTTTTTTTAAATATCAGTGCAAATCGGAAATAACAGTGTGTATTGGGAGTCAAGATTACAGTTTCTAAATCGAGATATTCACAAAGATTAAATTTAAACCTTTGAAAAATAATAATGATGATTATCCAGAAGTTAAAAGATCTAAAAACAGATGTCGTATAAATAATACATAATTGGCAATTATGATTTAGTTCTGGCTTATAATAATAGATGTCGTTCATTATAATATTAAACACAGTTTCCGCGTTCCTCTGCCGGAATTACAGTTTATAAATCGAGATATTCACAAAGTTTAAATTGAAACCTTTGATAAATAAAAATGATAATTATCCAGAAGTTAAAAGATCTAAACACAGATGTCGTATAAATAATACATAATTGGCAATTATGATTTAGTTCTGGCTTATAATAATAGATGTCGTTCATTATAATATTAAACACAGTTTCCGCGTTCCTCTGCCGGGATTACAGTTTCTAAATCGAGATATTCACAAAGTTTAAATTGAAACCTTTGATAAATAATAATGATGATTATCCAGAAGTTAAAAGATCTAAACACAGATGTCGTATAAATAATACATAATTGGCAATTATGATTTAGTTCTGGCTTATAATAATAGATGTCGTTCATTATAATATTAAACACTGTTTCCGTGTTCCTCTGTCGGGATTACAGTTTCTAAATCGAGATATTCACAAAGTTTAAATTGAAACCTTTGATAAATAATAATGATAATTATCCAGAATTTAAAAGATCTAAACACAGATGTCGTATAAATAATACATAATTGGCGGTTATGATTTAGTTCTGGCTTATAAAAATAGATGTCGTTCATTATAATATTAAACACAGTTTCCGTGTTCCTCTGTCGGGATTACAGTTTCTAAATCGAGATATTCACAAAGTTTAAATTGAAACATTTGATAAATAATAATGATAATTATCCAGAAGTTACAAGATCTAAAAACAGATGTCGTATAAATAATACATAATTGGCAATTATGATTTAGTTCTGGCGTATAATAATAGATGTCGTTCAT
Source organism: Odontocerum albicorne (assembly GCA_949825065.1). NCBI lineage: Eukaryota > Metazoa > Arthropoda > Insecta > Trichoptera > Odontoceridae > Odontocerum > Odontocerum albicorne. The sequence continues at coordinate 10,040,235 of OX463868.1, forward strand.
TATAATATTATATTAAACACTGTTTCCGTGTTCCTCTGGAGTAGTTTCATGTTTTTTTGGGCATTGACCAAGTGGGACACATCTCGGATCATTTTCGCTGAATCTCAAAAATCCCTTCTTGCACTGACATCCCTTGGAGTGTTGTATTCACTCTCACAGGGTCTAAGTTTGGGCTTAGTGCGAGTTCTCGTAGGACAATTGTGACAACAAGCAACTATTTCCGTGCTGGAATCCATACAACCTGGAATTTATCAATAACGTTTTATTTATTAACTGCATCAATTGTTATACGAGAATACATCATTTAACGCGATTAATTCAATATCTAATTCACCATGATATACATATAGGTAGTTCGAAATAAAGGGTCTTTCAAATTGAGTAGTTTTATTTTTTTTAATTCTTGAATAAAACACACAATTTGTTTTGATTTCAAAAAACTTTTTATTGGTCATTGAAGTGTAATGTATGACATTTAAACACAAAAAACAATACTCGCCAAATGTCCACCTCTTGTAGCTCCACAGATGCCCACTCTTTTGTCCAAATTTTCGATGACATTTTGGCGTGATTGCGGTTCTAACTCACCTATAATGAGAATAATTTCATCCTTCAGGTCAGGAATTGATCGGGGGTCATTCTTATAGACCTGGCTTTTCCCGTAATCCCAGAGAAAATAGTCCAACGGTGTCAGATCACATGATCTTGGTGGGCAATTTACATCACTGTTGCCGGAGATTACAATACATAAAATAATTCAACAACTTGAACGCGTTGTTGTATTGTATACGACTCCATTTTTATAAATGTCATACATTACACTTCTCAAATGTCACAAGACGCAGGCAAGTTCGCGACGCCATCTGTATTTTATCCAAGAATTAAAAAAAACCCTCAATTTGAAAAACCCTATACATACATACTATCACACCATATCCCTGTTGGAGTAGGCAGAGAGGACAGAACGCTATACCCTCCTAATTCGACACACATATTGAGCTTCTTTCACATCCAAACATCTTCTCATGCAGCTTCTACGATTTCTCTGACTTTCCGCGTTTCCTTATTTCAGAATACAATCCTTTGATATATCCATATTTTCCTTGGTCATCTTCCACTCAAATTTGCACTATATGTTGGTAATTTTAGTTCAAATGTCCAAACCATCTTTGCGTGCTTTTTTTCATCTTACTTTCTCTATTGTATAATATCCTTAACAGTCCCGTTGCCCCCTCTCATCTCGTCGAAATTTTTCAGCGTCTCCAATCATGGATTAGCGCAACGCTCAAACAGAGATCTTTTATTAGCCTTTCCAGTTCGCCGCTCCTCTTTTTTACATCGTCCTTTACTGTACATGCAGTGAGACTCTGGAATCAGTTACAAACCAATATAAGACTCGCTCCGTTCTTGGCATGCTTTAAGAAGCGACTGAAAAAACTCTTAATTTCTAGTCAGTAAAATACAATGTTTCATTCCCGATTCTTCTTTTCCTTCCCTCTCCACCGTCCCTTCCTTTCCTTTTGATTGATGATATCTCACTTTATATGACAAATAATGTTCCGGTGATTGCCCGTCTCTGTGGGGTTCATGGGTATATGCTCACGTATGTGTTTATGGATTTCGTGGGGATGGATAGTAATTTGAATGATTTATGCAACCATGTAACTTGCTTCTGCTGGTTGGTGGGAAGAGATTGCCGCCTGACAATAAGTCCGCCAGATTGTATTTGCAATAAAAGTGTTAAATAAATAACGTTGGAATGGCGAAGGGGTCCTCAACTCCGAGGCCTAGCAAGGTCGAAAACAGATGTTCTAAGTATAAGGAATATAGCTGCGCTTTTGGTGGAGTCACTAAAGATGCGCCAGTCTACTAACTATTTTTCCAAACGACTGGCTTGCTTTTGCACTCTCAAAACTGGGCTCAACTTGAGCGCGAGGTAATCACCTTATCATCAGCGATTATTATTTCTACAGTTGCTAAAATAGTTTATCTAGTGCAGAGGGGATATTAGTGAGCCTTGCGGTACCCCTGCCTTAATCATAAACCTTGACAGGGATACCTAACTTGATCAGGCAAGGCGTGCAGAACGTTCCACCATGTTTTATTTTGAATATTCTGTTTTTGAGAAGGGAGGACATGAGTTTTATGTACTATATGTACTCAGTATTTTCAATTTTGAATGAATGAAGAAAGACTATAACAAATATACAATGCAAATGTGAGTGGAAGACCAAGGAAAGTATGATTGGATCAAGTCAATGATATGTTGAAAGTAGGAAATGTAAAAATTCAGAGAGATCGTACCAGTTGTATGGATTTGGAAGAGTCTAAATATGTATGTAAAAATGGAAATGTATGTCGCTCTGCTTACACTAGCAGGGGAATGGAGTTATAGTATGAATGTTCTTCTTCTTCCCAGTGTCCTGTCAGGTCCCCCCAACGTTGACTATCACCTGAGTGTAGGCATCTTTGTAACCGGCAGCCCGAAAAAGATCCCCAACGCCCCTTATGCCAGTCCAATCACGTATATTGCGGAGCAAGGAGATTTGCCTCCGGCCAACACCTCTTCGACCTTCTATTTTGCCTTGGATGATCAGGTGCAGTAATTTGTACTTTGCTCCTCTAAGTACATGACCCAAATAGGACACCTTTCGGATTTTGACCCGTCTGAGTGACAGAGGCTGATCAAGAGATAAAGCATCAAGTTAAGTAGTTGTTAGTGACTTGATCATCCGTCTGTGTGACAGAGACTGATCAAGATATAAAGCATCAAGTTAAGTAGTTGTTAGTGACTTGATCATCCGTCTGTGTGACAGAGACTGATCAAGAGATAAAGCATCAAGTTAAGTAGTTGTTAGTGACTTGATCATCCGTCTGTGTGACAGAGACTGATCAAGATATAAAGCATCAAGTTAAGTAGTTGTTAGTGACTTGATCATCCGTCTGTGTGACAGAGACTGATCAAGATATAAAGCATCAAGTTAAGTAGTTGTTAGTGACTTGGTCATCCGTCTGTGTGACAGAGACTGATCAAGATATAAAGCATCAAGTTAAGTAGTTGTTAGTGACTTGATCATCCGTCTGTGTGACAGAGACTGATCAAGATATAAAGCATCAAGTTAAGTAGTTGTTAGTGACTTGATCATCCGTCTGTGTGACAGAGACTGATCAAGAGATAAAGCATCAAGTTAAGTAGTTGTTAGTGACTTGATCATCCGTCTGTGTGACAGAGACTGATCAAGATATAAAGCATCAAGTTAAGTAGTTGTTAGTGACTTGATCATCCGTCTGTGTGACAGAGACTGATCAAGATATAAAGCATCAAGTTAAGTAGTTGTTAGTGACTTGATCATCCGTCTGTGTTACAGAGACTGATCAAGAGATAAAGCATCAAGTTAAGTAGTTGTTAGTGACTTGATCATCCGTCTGTGTGACAGAGACTGATCAAGAGATAAAGCATCAAGTTAAGTAGTTTTTAGTGACTTGATCATCCATCTGTGTAACAGAGACTGATCAAGAGATAAAGCATCAAGTTAAGTAGTTGTTTGTAACTTGATCTTTGTCCCCGGCAGCCCGAAAAAGATCTCTAAGGCCCCTTATGCCAGTCCAATCACGTATATTGCGGAGCCAGGAGATTTGCCTCCTGCCAACACCTCTTCGACCCTCTATTTTGCCTTAGATGATCAGGTGCAGTAATTTGTACTTTTCTCCTCTAAGTACATGACCCAAGTAGGACACCTTTCGGATTTTAATATTAGTCAGCAACTCTCTATCAACTTAGGCTCTATGAAGAACCCTCGTGTTGCTGACCATATAAATAAATAAATAAATAAAGAAACAAACAAACAAATAAATAACTAAACAAATGAATAAATAAATAAATAAATAAATAAACAAACAAACCAATAAATAAATAAATAAATAAATAAATAAATAAATAAATAAATAAATAAATAAATAAATAAATAAATAAATAAATAAATAAATAAATAAATAAATAAATAAATAAATAAATAAATAAATAAATAAATAAATAAATAAATAAATAAATAAATAAATAAATAAATAAATAAATAAATAAATAAATCAATAAATCAATAAATCAATAAATAAATAAATAAATAAATAAATAATAAATAATATAATAATTAAAATTTCGAATGCTTCCAGTCGGTTCGTACTAACAACTTATGTTAAGTGAGAAAATTAAGTAATAGAAGATTATGCATGACGAGATGTATGAATGTGAAAGTTGTTTATTTTTTTTATTGTTTTCCAATATCTTAGTTGGTAAGTTATATTGTATACACAACGAAAGTGCATTAAAATACAATACTGTAATATATATTGCACAATACACAATGTAAGAAAATGCAATATAATTAAATGTAATGTAAATAGAAGGCAATGCAATAAAATACAATGATAAATAATACATATTGTATAATCAATAAAGACTCTGATTCAAGATAACATAGTCAAGTCCAAGCAATAACAATAGCAGGATTATCTATATAGCACTGTCTAAAAACTAAATTTGCTCAAGGGCGCTCTAACTGGGGACTAGAACTGGTTATTTATATAGCACTGTCTAAAAACTAAATTTGCTCAAGGGTCCTCTAACTGGGGACTAGAACTGGTTATTTATATAGCACTGTCTAAAAACTAAATTTGCTCAAGGGTTCTCTCACTGGGGACTAGAACTGGTTATTTATAAAACACTGTCTAAAAACAAAATTTGCTCAAGGGTGCTCTAACTGGGGACTAGAACTGATTATTTATATAGCACTGTCTAAAAACTAAATTTGCTCAAGGGTGCTCTAACTGTGGACTAGAACTGGTTATTTATATAGCACTGTCTAAAAACTAAATTTGCTCAAGGGCCCTCTAACTGGGGACTAGAACTGGTTATTTATATAGCACTGTCTAAAAACTAAATTTGCTCAAGGGTGCTCTAACTGGGGACTAGAACTGGTTATTATTAATGACAGCTTAAAAATGTTATACATTTAAAATATATATGTTGAGTGTAAGGGAAGATATAGGATACCGTCTGGACTTGAACCAGTCACTTATATTCTCATGACAACCGTTTTACCAATTAAACCACAGTATCTTATCCCAGTCCCTTGTCCCTAAGAGACAAAATAAAAAGCTCACGCATTCGTGGAAGCCTAGGTGTTACAGACATCAACAGCAAGATGGAGGAGAGGCGAATGGATTGAGATGGTATGGGCACGTTGGACGCAGAGCACCCGATCACATTGTGAACCAGGCAATCTCCATGGATCTTCCTCGAATAACAACCAGAGGAAGACCGAAGAATTCATGGGTGGTGCAAAAAGATAACCTGATGCAGAGGCACGGCCTGGGGGACGTAGTCCGGGACAGAAGAGCATACAACCTGAGGACGAGGAGAGCTGACCCCAACAGTCTTCGCAGACAATGAGTTGAGATGGAGCCAGGGAGAAGAAGATCTTATCCCAGTCCCTTCAATAAATAAATGAACATAGGTTTATTGATAACAAAATAGTATGTAAAGAGTCTTTCAAATTGAGCAGTTTTTTTAATTCTAGTATAAAACACAGATGGGGTCGCGAGCTTGCCTGGGTCTTGTGACATTTGAGAAGTGTAATGTATGACATTTATAAAAATGGAGTCGTATACAATACAACAACGCGTTCAACGTGTTGAATTATTTTATGTATTGTAATTCTCCGGAAACGGTGATTTTAATTGCCCACCAAGATCATGTGATCTGACACCGTTGGACTATTTTCTCTGGGGTTACGTGAAAAGCCAGGTCATAAGAATGACCCAGGCCATAAGAATGACCCCCGATCTATTCCTGAGCTGAAGGACGAAATTATTCGCGTTATTGGTGAGCTAGAAATGTAAATGTCATCGAAAATTTTGACAAAAGAGTGGACATCTGCGGAGCTGCAAGAGGTGGACATTTGGCGGATATTGTTATTTTGTGTTTAAATGTCATACATTATACTTCAATGACCAATAAGAAGTGTTTTGAAATCAAAGCAAATCGTGTGTTTAATTCAAGAATTAAAAAAAAATTGAATTAAAAAAATCGCTCAATTTGAAAGACTCCTTACATATATAAATGCATTCCGAAATCCCACATATATTTCAAGATAAATATTAGATAATATATTTAAGAAATAAGCAATCAAAAGGTCTGGGTTCATTTCATAACATCCTCCAAGATGAGATACACTCCCTACCAATATGTAGGATGAGCCCGGCCGCGAGGACATGATAAGTTTTTTAGTCTACGCCCTTGTACATGTAGATTAAAAAAAAACAAGAACATTAAGAAATTGTAGAAAAGGTAAAAAAGAAAACCCACAAATACCACCTCAGATGAACTGTCAACGGATAAGAGAAAAGCTGATATGAGTTCAAATTTTATCAATATAAAATCACAAATAGAAAATTGATGTTAATATTAGGTGTTAACATAAGTTGTGTCCGTTTTTTTTTTTCAATTTAAAAATGAGCACCAAAAGTAAAACAAAATGGTAAAGGTTATACGTCATTCGAAAGAAAATTTTCTCCTCTACAAGATATTGTGTTAGCTTTTACGTTACATATATTATTTTATTTGATTACAAGCCTTCAAAATGGAACTTCAAGTAGACGAAAGTGAGCATTTTCGACACCTCCTTCTGTTCGCGTTCAATCGAGGGAACAAAGCTGCCAAAGCTGCTCGCGATATTTGCGAAGTATACGGTGAAGATGCTATGAATGAAAGGACAGCTCGTCGATGGTTTTTGCGTTTCAAATACGGTAATTTCGACCTGAAAGACATGTAGCGTTCCGGACGACCAGTGGACTTCGATGAGGACCGCTCAAACCATATTATTCATGAAGATCCCCTTCAAACCACACACTGAGCAGATGAATCGTAGTCGCATGACTGTATACCGCCATCTACCATATGTCCTTTCATTCATAGCATCTTCACCGTACAATTCACAAATATTGCGAGCAGCTTTAAGATATTTGTTCCCTCGATTGAACGCGAACAGAAGGAGGTGTCGAAAATACTCACTTTCGTCTACTTGACATTCCATTTTGAAGGCTTGTTACATATATTATTTTATTTGATTACAAGCCTTCAAAATGGAACGTCAAGTGGACGAAAGTGAGCATTTTCGACACCTCCTTCTGTTTGCGTTCAATCGAGGGAACAAAGATGCTAAAGCTGCTCGCGATATTTGCGAAGTATACGGTGAAGATGCTATGAATGAAAGGACAGCTCTTCGATGGTTTTTGCATTTCAAAGACCGTAATTTCGACCTGAAAGATATGGAGCGTTCTAGACGACCAATGGACTTCGATGAGGAATGCTTAAACCATATTATTCATGAAGATCCCCTTCAAACCACTGTAGAATTGGCTGAGCAGATGAATTGTAGTCACATGACTGTATACCGCCATCTTAAATCAATAGGAAAAGTCCAGATGTTCGGCGCTTGGGTTCCACATGGTTTGAGTGAAAACAACAAAAATCAATTGTCGAACGTTGACAATACTCGTATATCTGCGGCGTTGATTTAATCAGTATACGACTATCTTGAGCACAGTCTGATGCGTTACGAAGAAATTATTATAAGTTAATTAGGCATCCCATCCCTATAAAGGGGATGATTTGTGTCAATTATAATAGTTCTATACATATTTAAAAGAGTTTAGGACAACACATTTGTTAAGTATGCGGTTAATTATGTGTATATGGTACATATTTATTTTTATTTTTTAAGATTATTTTTTTCTTCCATTTTGTATGTTAGGGTCTTTGATTACCTGAGCTTTGACCTGTTTCTCGTTTATATTTTTATATGTGCGCGTACTGCTGTCCGATATTTTTTTTATATTATTCGCTTTTATTATTTATTATATGATTTATTTTCGATTTTCTTAGATTATTTTTTCTTTCTTTTTATATGTTATGGCCTTTTATTACCTGAGCCTTGGCCTGTTTCTCGTTTATATTTGATGTGTAGTTATGTGCATAATGCTTTCCAATAATTTTTTTATAAGATTTATTTTTATTATTTCTTATATGATTCATTTTTTTTGTTATATTACTTTTGTTCCCTTTTTGTATGACTTTGATAACAAGAATCTTGAGCTGTATGAAGTTTGTATGTTATGGTGACTATTTTTTATGTCTATGATTCATGTAAATGTTTATAATTTTTCTGACAAGTTGTATTTATATTCAAGCGCACTCAAAGTTATAATTTGAGGATACTATATACCTTGTAACATTTTTAATGGTCTATTAAATACCGAACATTGTAATAAAGTACAATTCAGGCAAGTTAAGTAGTTGTTAGTTATTTGATCATCCGTCTGTGTGACAGAGACTGATCAAGAGATAAAGCATCAAGTTAAGTAGTTGTTAGTAACTCGATCATCCGTCTGTGTGACAGAGACTGATCAAGAGATAAAGCATCAAGTTAAGTAGTTGTTAGTAACTCGATCATCCGTCTGTGTGACAGAGACTGATCAAGAGATAAAGCATCAAGTTAAGTAGTTGTTAGTAACTCGATCATCCGTCTGTGTGACAGAGACTGATCAAGAGATAAAGCATCAAGTTAAGTAGTTGTTAGTAACTCGATCATCCGTCTGTGTGACAGAGACTGATCAAGAGATAAAGCATCAAGTTAAGTAGTTGTTAGTAACTTGATCATCCGCCTGTGTGACAGAGACTGATCAATAAACAAAGCATCAAGTTAAGTAGTTGTTAGTAACTTGATCATCCGTCTGTGTGACAGAGACTGATCGAGAGATAAAGCATCAAGTTAAGTAGTTGTTAGTAACTTGATCATCCGCCTGTGTGACAGAGACTGATCAATAAACAAAGCATCAAGTTAAGTAGTTGTTAGTAACTTGATCATCCACCTGTGTGACAGAGACTGATCAAGAGATAAAGCATCAAGTTAAGTAGTTGTTAGTAACTTGATCATCCACCTGTGTGACAGAGACTGATCAAGAGATAAAGAATCAAGTTAAGTAGTTGTTAGTAACTCGATCATCCGTCTGTGTGACAGAGACTGATCAAGAGATAAAGCATCAAGTTAAGTAGTTATTAGAAACTTGATCATCCGCCTGTGTGACAGAGACTGATCAAGAGATAAAGCATCACGTTAAGTAGTTGTTAGTAACTTGATCATCCGCCTGTGTGACAGAGACTGATCAATAAACAAAGCATCAAGTTAAGTAGTTGTTAGTAACTTGATCATCCACCTGTGTGACAGAGACTGATCAAGAGATAAAGCATCAAGTTAAGTAGTTGTTAGTAACTCGATCATCCGTCTGTGTGACAGAGACTGATCAAGAGATAAAGCATCAAGTTAAGTAGTTATTAGAAACTTGATCATCCGTCTGTGTGACAGAGACTGATCGAGAGATAAAGCATCAAGTTAAGTAGTTGTTAGTAACTTGATCATCCGCCTGTGTGACAGAGACTGATCAATAAACAAAGCATCAAGTTAAGTAGTTGTTAGTAACTTGATCATCCACCTGTGTGACAGAGACTGATCAAGAGATAAAGCATCAAGTTAAGTAGTTGTTAGTAACTCGATCATCCGTCTGTGTGACAGAGACTGATCAAGAGATAAAGCATCAAGTTAAGTAGTTATTAGAAACTTGATCATCCGTCTGTGTGACAGAGACTGATCGAGAGATAAAAGCATCAAGTTAAGTAGTTGTTAGTAACTTGATCATCCGTCTGTGTGACAGAGACTGATCGAGAGATAAAGCATCAAGTTAAGTTGTTGTTTGTAACTTGATCATCCGTCTGTGTGACCGAGACTGATCAAGAGATAAAACATCAAGTTAAGTAGTTGTTAGTAACTTGATCATCCGTCTGTGTGACAGAGACTGATCAAGAGATAAAGCATCAAGTTATGTAGTTTTTAGTAACTCGATCATTCGTCTGTGTGACAGAGACTGATCGAGAGATAAAGCATCAAGTTAAGTTGTTGTTAGTAACTTGATCATCCGTCTGTGTGATAGAGACTGATCAAGAGATAAAACATCAAGTTAAGTAGTTGTTAGTAACTTGATCATCCGTCTGTGTGACAGAGACTGATCAAGAGATAAAGCATCAAGTTAAGTAATTGTTAGTAACTCGATCATCCGTCTGTGTGACAGAGACTGATCAAGAGATAAAGCATCGAGTTAAGTAGTTGTTAGTAACTTTATCATTCACCTGTGTGACAGAGACTGATCAAGAGATATAGCATCAAGTTAAGTAGTTGTTAGTAACTTGATCATCCGTCTGTGTGACAGATGATCAGTAACTTGATCATCCGTCTGTGTGACAGAGACTGATCAAGAGATAAAGCATCAAGTTAAGTAGTTGTTAGTAACTTGATCATCAGTCTGTGTGACAGATGATCAGTAACTTGATCATCCGTCTGTGTGACAGAGACTGATTAAGAGATAAAGCATCAAGTTAAGTAGTTGTTAGTAACTTGATCATCCGCCTGTGTGACAGAGACTGATCAAGAGATAAAGCATCAAGTTAAGTAGTGGTTAGTAACTTGATCATCCGTCTGTGTGACAGATGATCAGTAACTTGATCATCCGTCTGTGTGACAGAGACTGATCAAGAGATAAAACATAAAGTGTTGAATAAATTGAAGGAAATGTAACAATGTATTTGAGGTTATTCGGTATGTTGACATTGTTTGATAACAATATGTAGACAGTCTGTATTTGTTTTTAGTTTTTCAGCACTTAACACGAAGTGTAATAAAGTTTTTTTTATTATCAAGATTAGATAATTAAACAGGGCTCGAAATTTATTTCAAATAAATAAATAATAAATAAAGGATTTATGAGAGGAACATAGTATGTATACATACAGATGTCCCAAAAATATGTACAAACTTTGAATGATTATAAATTGTGCTCCCCTGGTGATGAGGTGAAAGCCTTGAAACCTGTGGGGCTATACCGTTACAAAAAGTGAATCGACAGTGTTTGATAAAACAAAATACAATGTATTTATGTTAAACCTCCACAATGTTAATGCCTTAACAATACATAATATATTATAAATTGAGTTTTTATTAAAATATATCTAAGAATAAATCCTTACATTTTTAAAGAATCATACGTGCTCATATACGAGTATATACATCCCATCTCTTCACCCGTTTGGGGTAGTGTGAGCAACACGGTCAACAACACCATGTCCAAATAGTTTAAAGTGCAAAAAGGTGTACGGCAAGGGTGCATCTTCTCTACTGATTCATTTGGGGTGGTGTGAGCAACAAGGTCAACAAAGCCAAGTCCAAACAGTTTAAAGTGCAAAAGGGTGTACGGCAAGGTGCATCCTTTCTACTGATTCGTTTGGGGTGGTGTGAGTAACACGGTCAATAACACCATGTCCAAATAGTTTAAAGTGCAAAAAGGTGTACGGCAAGGGTGCATCTTCTCTACTGATTCATTTGGGGTGGTGTGAGCAACAAGGTCAACAA